>JASANG010000980.1:0-175567 GCA_030248215.1 Enoplolaimus lenunculus | reverse complement strand
TGGTGTTTGGATTAATAACGGACGGCGCCGTACGGGTGACTTATGGTGACGGACGGCGCCAGACGTCAAGTTTAGCGCAACTCTCACTTTCAAATACGAAAACTGTACTAAATTTTAAACCTCTGAGTATTCAGTTTGTCAAAAGTTTCACCCAATGTAAAGAACAAGGGTGGAACAGTAGTGTAAAGGATATCCCTAAACCTAAGCCTAAACCTAAGCCTAAGCCAAGCAAAAAAATTAGTCTAAAGCTTCAGCTTACTATATTGCTGTCCCACAGAAAAAAGTTCCGTCCCTGATCGTTACATGGGCCAGTTTCGCAACCCTGCGAAAGGCGCTACAAATATTTGAAAATTAAAAAATTATTAGATACAACAAATACAATACAGGGTATAATGTATGGTTCACTGTAAATTCCAATGAGTTGATTAATCAATTCAGCTAACGAGATGGTTATTTCTGAATTAATATCAGTAAACATTAACTCACTCTAAGTTGAGTTAATTCTCACTCTGAGTTGAGTTGACTATGGGTGAGTTGATTAATTAACTCAGAATGAATTGAATCAACTCAAAATTTTGAGTTCTGATAGTCCTAACTCAGGCTACTCATTCTGAGTTAAAATCAACTCATGAAATTTACAGTGTTCACAATGAACGCAATTCCTTAAAAAACCAAGAAAGACGTGTCATTGGGTTAACGAGTGACAATTTCTAAAATTGTCAATTGTTAACAACACCTCAAGACACAAATTTTTGATATATCCTGACCACTACACTGCAAAAATAAGTGAATCCGATTGACTGTGTCCGAAATAGGCTCTACGAGACTATACAAACTGAGTCATATTCTACTCCGCCTGAGTCAAGTTTAAGTCTCTGAGTCGCACGATTGACTCTGGCGGAGTCGAATTTGACTCAATTTGCGTAGTCCCGCAGATCCGATTTGGGAGAGAGTCAATTTGACTCACCATTTTTTGCAGTGTAGTAATTGTCACAAAAAAATTTATAACATGCGTTATACCTCGGAGTTACTACAGAACTGTACAAGTCGTTCCCACGCTGCAAAAATGTTGAGTCACACTAAGTCTCTCCGTAATAGGCTTTTACTGGCTACACAAAATGAGTCAAAATTCGACTCCGCCAGAGTCAAATTGAGTCTAATTTGACTCAGTTTGTGTAGTCAGGAAAAGCCTATTTCGGAAAGAGTCAATTTGACTCACCATTTTTGCAGTGCAGACAGTGGCGAATCCAGGATCTCAAAATGGGGGGGGGGGGCAAAATTTCACAGGAGTCCCTATCCCTAATAAGAGTCCGTAAGCGGGTAGAGTCCCTAAACGCTTGTTAGAGTCCATAAACGTCTATTATCCCTAATTGTAGCGCATAAATGACTTCAGATCTAAGCAATTTAGATCTAGACAACAGGGTGGCAAGATAAGCTCGGCTTTGGTTTCAAACAGGCATAAATTTAATAAAGGCTCGGATTCGGAAGCCAATCAGTTTTGAAAATGCAAAATCCAGTCAGCTTCAGCAACATCTGCTTCTGTTTTTGAAAGAGTTAGAACTTCCTGTTATTTTCGGAAAATGTTTTGTATTCGCGGTATGGACTTCAATTTATTTTCAATGAATTTTTGTTCTCGATATTTCAATATTCACATGTTTCTATTACCTGCATATTTTTCGGCTTGTGCTGTTGGCATTGGCCGCTGTTAATTTTGTGAATATTTAAATGTACTTTTATCTATATGCAAACAATTTCAGAATCAAGGTTCGGAATTATTGCGTTAATATTGAGAACACTGCAAAATAACTTAAAAATTTTTAAAGAGACGATAAAAAATATATTTTTTAACATTTGAACAACCTGGTAGACCCTGAAAATTAAGCCCCATTCACACGTGCCAGTTTTTGCAGCGAGAACTCGCAGCTGCAACTTGCACGAAATACTTGCAGCTCCAACTATTTTCAAAGGAACATTCTGACTGACCAATCAAACTGCAGGTGTAAGTAAGGCAAACCGCTTGCAACTGCTTTCACACACGCGAATTAAATTAAGTAGCATAAAAATTCCACTGAATAATTTGCAGCTGCAAGAACTTCAAAGTTGTTTTGTGACCAAACTTGCACATGCAAGTTGCACGTGCAAGTTTTTGCTACAAAAACTTGCACGTGTGAATAAGGTTTTAAAAAATTTCTCGCTCGCCACGGTAGCTTACAAAACCTTTTCATTTTGAACCTATCCCATTGTACCGATAGAAAACCTAAGCTACGCCCCCGTAAAATTAAAAATTATCATTCTTTTATTACATTTTAGGCAACTTAGAAAACGGTTTCAGTGGTTTTGAAGGCATTCATCGATTGGCGTTAAGTTGGGGTCGAGCTAATCTCGAGGGTCATCAAGTGTCCCCACATTCAACCCTGACAGCTAAAATATGGACGCCAGCGGCAACCGCAACGGCGACAACAGAATCGCGGCCGGACGAAAAGAAGCAAAATCAACACAACGACGATACAACACAATTTTAAATTTCACTTTAAAAACACAATTCACACGTGCAAGTTTTTACAGCAAAAAGCGTCCAGCTGCAATTTGTAGTTGACATTTTTGAGACTGAATTTTCGAACAGAAACTTGCGGCTTTAAAAGTGGCAGACGCAAAAAAACAGTTGTATTTTCAAATTGTAAGCGACGATTGCACATTTTGGCTTCAATTTTACCGAAAATTCTCGCTTTTGCGAAGGTTGGGTTCTTTGAACCAAATTTGTGACAAATTTTGGCTGATATAAAGATTAGGGGCGGAACGTATAAGCTTTAGTCTATATAATTTGTTTGCTTGGCTTAGGTTTAGGCTTAGGCTTAGGCTTAGGAATAAACTCATTCTTCCGCTTAGGCTTAGGCTTAGGATAAGAATTAGGCTTAGGGTTAGGAATAAGCTTTGATATTAAATTTTTAACCTTAACTGGGTTTGAATAAATATGATTACATCGAAATCTTATTTTAACTAATGCTGATTTTAAACTCGGATTCAGTGGCGGAACTTTCTTCTGTGGGACTGGAATAGAGTAAGCTTACACTGTAAATACCAATGAATTGATTAATCAATTCACCTAGCGAGTTGGTTATTTCTGAAATAATATCAGTAAACATCAACTTACTATGAGTTGAGTTGATTATCACTCTGAGTTGAGTTGACTCTGGGTGAGTTGATTATTTAACTCAGAATGAATTGAATTCACTCAAAACTCTGAGTTCTGATAGTCCTAACTCAGACTGAGTGATTCAACTCATTCTGAGTTAAAATCAACTCATTGAAATTTACAGTGTAAGCTTCAGATCAATCTTTTTTTGTTAGGGTTTAGTTTCATATAAGTTCGTTCTTACGCTTAGTCTTAGGAATATGCTTATACAACTGTTCCAGCACTGTTCTATACGTTGGCTACAACACCCAAGAGGTTTCTAAAAAAGTTTAAAACTATTTTTTGGTTCAGAATTTAGATTTGTTTGAAAAAATGTCCAATTTTTAATATATATTTATATTTTAGTTGCTCCTTTACTGCACAAACACCACTCCCAGGTGTTTTGACAGACTCATATTTCCAAAAATTAAACAAAACAAGTTTATACACTGTATCTTCCACGCTGTACATTCCAATGAGTTAATTAATCAACTCAGACGGAAAGTTAGTTCTTTCTGAGTTAATAACAGTAAACTTAAACTCACTAAGAGTTGATTTGATGCTCACTGTGAGTTGAGTTGACAATGGATGAGTTGCTTAGTTAACTCAGAATGAATTGAATCAACTCAAAATTCTGAGTTCTGATAGTCCTAACTCAGGCTGAGTGATTCAACTCATTGTGAGTTAAAATCAACTCACTGGAATTTACAGTGCAGTCAGTTGACTTTAACTCAGTTGAATCCACTCAAAAAACTGAGCTGTGAATTAGGGCATTCACAACTCAGAAATCTGAACTGTATGAATGGATCCTAAAGTTAATTAATCAACAAACTCGGAATTAAGTCAGCTCAGAGTGAGCTAATATCTACTGTTATTAGCTCAGAAATTACAAGAAATAACTCTGAATTGATTAATCAATTCGTTGGAATTTACAGTGTACCGATATAGGTACTTCGTAGCCGATCAGCAAAATTAGGCACGACTAAAAATGAACTCGAGACAAGAGGATTTACAAATATTTGTTAGGAGATACTTACCAAAATGGGTATGGCACTTGTTTTAGCAGCTAATAAGAGCTAACATGACAAGCTGTTTATTCTTAATTCTAATGAAAATACATTTTCACTGTAAATTCCAATGAGTTGATTAATAAATTTAGCTAGAGAATTGGTTCCGGCCCCGGGACAGCTCTAATATGATGCCATACTGTGATGTCGTTTGAAATTATACTCAATATTGCTTTATTATTTACACAATATTATAATTTATGCATAGATATGTGCAATAAATACATTTTGACTCCAAAAAGTTACAGCAGTTTCACTGTAAATTCCAATGAGTTAATTAACTAACTCATACGGAAAGTTAATTATTTCTGAGTTAATAACCGAGCACTTTAACTCACTCTGAGTTGACTTATTTTCACTGTCAGTTGAGTTGACTCTGGGCGAGTTGATTAATTCACTCAGAATGAATTGAATCAACTCAAAATTCTGAGTTCTGATAGTCCTAACTCAGATTGAGTGATTCAACTCATTCTGAGTTAAAAGCAACTCACTCAAATTTACAGTGTTCATGCCGATCCAATTATGTTAAAATTGGTAGGTTTTCATGCAAAGGCGAAAATCATTTCGACTCCCACCGCCGAAGTATTAAAATGTGGCTATTTTTTTAATAACCACCCCATCAGGTTCAACAAAAATATTGTACCCTTTGAAAATAGCAATTGCATAAACAAATAATTAACATTTCACCAATTTTCTTACGTTGATTTCCAACGTTTTTTGCAAATAGTCTATTTTCTGTATATGCAAATTGTTCGTTAGACGCTCAAATTGTATTTTTTCACTGTAAATTCTAGTGAGTTGATTTTAACTCAGACTGAGTTGAACCCACTCAGAAGCCGAATAGTTCAGAAATAACCGACTCGCTAGCTGAATTGATTAACCAACTCATTCAAATTTACGCTGAAACTTGAAAATCAGCCAAGTGTGATTTTAGAAACATGGTAAATTTTCTTCATTTGAATTAAAATAAATAGTTTTATGTAGAGTTTTTAGACTGAATATATCACAGTTCTCGTCTTTAAAACAGGTCCCGTATTTTCAAATGTGTATAATAGCAACTATCATCAGTCAGTAATAGGATTTCAACTTCACTAACTATTGCAGTTGTTGAACATAAAATTGGAACAGGAGTAGAGCAAATCATATGCGAAAATGTGCTGAATTTTGTGCCTCAGCATTCACTGGTTCGTAATGTTACACGACCTATTACCAACCGGGTATATGTGCAACACACATTTGAGAATATGGGTCCAGATTTACAAAGTGCTACATACAGCTGAGAATATGGCTGTTCTTGCCTCAAATCCCACCCAATTGCACAGTAAATTTCAATGAGTTGGTTTTAACTCAGAATGAGTTGAATCACTCAATCTAGGTTAGAACTATCAGAACTCAGAATTTTGAATTGATTCAGTTCATTTTGAGTTAATTAATCAACTCGCACAGAGTCAATTTAACTCAGAATCAACTCAACTGAGAGTGGATTAATGTTTACTGATATTAATTCTGAAATAACAAACTCGCTAGCTGAATTGATTAATCAACTCATTGGAATTTACATTGTGGCAAAAAATATAATCATAAAACACAAAAAAAGCATATAAAAGAAATGATAATCAAGTGATATAAAAAAGTACACCGGGATTTCAATAGCACATATACTACGCTCACAATATCAGGGCTGTAATTCGAGGCAGTGGTCATGGGGGGAGAGGTGTCAACCACCCCATTCCTTTTGAGTTTTAGTGTAGGGAAGTTTAGACATGGTTTTATACTTTCTAACACAAGATGCCCCACCGTTCGAAATTTTTTATAGAACGTATCCCCCTTCAAAATTTCGATCACGCCAATGCTGTAATTCGCGAAAACATAGTTATGGGGGGGTGAAAGGATTGTGGGGGGTGAAAGGATTCTGGGAAGTTGAATGATTGTGGGAGGGAAGGATTGTGGGGGGTTGAAGGATTGTGGGGGTGAAAGGGTTGTGGGGGTGAAAGGGTTGTGGAGGGTGAAAGGATTGTGGGTGTGAAACGATTTAGGGGTTAAAAGATTGTGGGGGTAACCGGAGTGTGCGGGGTTAAAAGTTGGAGGGTGAAACGATTCAAGGTAACACGGAAAAAGACTTGTACCATACTTCTACTTGAAAATTGGGATTTTTAAAGCGTAAAATGATGCGTTTATGGATTCCAAATACTTATTAAGGGTAATTCAAATCATAAAGGCATGTCCACTAAGCCTATTCCTAAACCTAAACCTAACTCTAAGCCTAAAAGTGTAAACATAATCTTAGTCCTTAGCCTAATTTCTCCAAGTGCCAATCTCCATCGGTGTACCTGTCCCGCAGTGAGTAAGCTCCAATAAACAGCATGAGACGCTAGTGGTTTATTGATGAAAAGGTAGATTGAAAAGTTATTTAATGAAAGCTGAAATACCCCACATACGTATTTTGGGCAGGTTTCCAGTGTAGTTTACAGTAGTTTTTAATGCACAGACTGGCTTGTTCTAAAATTAAAAAAATTTGCATACAGATTTTTATGCATTAGCAGTAATGCAACCGCACGGTTATTGATACTTGCATTCGCTAACACTTTTGTGCATTGCGCAATGTTGGACGACTTGTTGAAATTATTGCACGTAGACTGCAATACTTTTGAACCCCGTCTAGAATTACAGCCCTGTATACAATTTTTACCATTATCCAGTCATGCAGACATACCCGTGAATTAATGTACCCATGTATTTCCATTGCAAGCTTCGTACTTTAAAACACCATCAAACCATCGAAAACGAACCATGAACCATACCAAGCTAAGAAATTACTGAAAATCATGCCTCATGACAAATATTTTTGAAAAAATAACCAAAAATTAATATTAAATTTTACAATTTTTTTACCAAATTTTAAAATTTACCATAAATTCTGCCAAATATTAAATTTTACAATTTTTTTACCAAATTTTAAAATTTACCATAAATTCTGCCAATTAATTGAAATTGGTTATTTTTGAGCCTGCAGCCTAAACCTATATTAAAGCAGGAAGCTTAGCTTAAGCTTACATATACGTCAGAACTGGTGTCGGATGTGTTTTGTTTTCTACAGCACTCTCGGAAAAGTTTTCCCCCACCCTAGAAAATTTTCAACCTTCCCTGTAGGAGGCAATGAAAATTTTACATGCTCATCCTGAAAAATATTTATCTTAACCCTAGCAAGGTGAGCTGGAAACGGGCCTAAATAGACGTGACGACGGTTAACGAAACAAGATTCAACTTTAGTTGAAAAATACGTTTAAGTTTGAGTTGAGTTAGAAATACACATAACCCATTAAACGTTATAACGCACCGAGATTGAACAGCGGTTTGACATCTGAAACAGTTCGAAAAATATTCTCAAATGACAATAGCAACTATTACCAGTTAGTGATAGGTTTTCAAACAAACGAACTACACAGTCTAAAAAACGATGAGATTTCAAATTTTTGCAAAGCGACGATCAGAGATATTAAAATTTCATAAGTTACTGAATAATAGATTTATACTTAATACCAAATTATATTAATATAGGTAATAGTTGCTATATGCAGTTGAGTATACGTGCGTCAAATTACTTGACAAATTGATTGGTCGACAAAAACAAGCCCCAGTTAGGTCGCTCATCGAATTGGGTCCAGTGTGAATTGCAGATTCCCATCGCATGAACCAATTAGAATTGCACAAATTACAGTTGCAATTACCACCGTCTTGCAGTTTTAAACACCAATTCATTGTAATTGCAATTGCAATTCTTACAGTTGCAATTACCAACTTCTTGCAGCTGCTGCAATTACCAACTTGTTGACGTTGCAATTATCAAAAGTTGCAATTACAAATTGTTGCAGTTGCAATTACCAACATTATGCAGTTGCAATTAGAAACTTCTTGCAGTTGCAATTACCGTTTTTTGCAGTTGCAATTATTATTCGACACCGAATCAACTGCAAATCGAAGCTTACAGACTATATACAGTAGGTATTGCCATCAAATGAACGAACCACGTTTTACAGTAGGATCTGTAATTTATAAAAGGCACAATTTGGTATTGCAGACTACAATCACAACGGCTTTAAATTAGAAGATTTATTATTTTCAAAATTTTCAGAAATTGAATAACTGCCCACTGTGGGACCAGAAATGTTTGATTTGTCCCTGGATTGTAAGGTATATTCCGGTTTATAAGTGGATCCTTGCGGGTCAGATAAAGTTGTGGCTGGAATACTCGTAGGATTGTGATACTCAGCCGTTTTGGTCGAGTACTGGTCACCATTCGGATCTGTATTTTGTGGATTATAGCTATCCATGGATTTGACGTTTGAATTATCGTGTAAATTGTTTACCAAATCGTCCACTGGTGGCGTTTCGGCTTTACTCCATGGAAGCGCAGCCTGAGCTTGTACGGTTTGATTGACAGGAGCAATTTGAGAGGAGGTGATTGGATTTAGGGAACTATTACCAGGAGCAGATAATGTCAGCCCAGCTTCAATATCGATTACACTTTCAGCAGGAGGCGTACATGGAGATTGTGCTCCTGTTTGACGGGAAGACGCGTCAAGTTTTTTAGGTTCATTGGTGTTTCGGGTGCTGTTCGATCTGGACAATTTGCCGGAGTGAAACGAACCTTGGTTCGCAGATGGAGAGTTATTTTTAATGTCTTCCAGTGAGTTTTTCGCCGAGTCTAAGGGGACACAGCTGTGAAATTTTGGTGATACTTTTTCGCTGTTTGTGATTTGCTCACAAGGCACTGTACTCCCGATTGGTGACGTTTGAGAAGTGAAACATGACAAATTGAAGCTGTCGCAATTTTGATTCGCCATAATTTCTTCGTTTGTTTCATTTTCGATTACCAATTTGCTACCAGGTGTACTGGACGCTGATAGGCTAGTTCGAAACAGTGAATTTGGTCGCGTCATTTTATATGGCGTTTCGGAATCTGAATGCTGTAATTTCGTTGGTCGCCACGGTTTTCGTTCATTTTGATTGGCTTGCATTGGTTCAGGCAACTGACCAATCCTGTTCGAGCTATCATTTGACGACGTCGTTGTAGTAACTTGACTGTTTGGTTGTCTCTCAGGCAATAATTGACCAATCACGTTCGTGTTACTTTTTGATTGACCAATCACGTTTGACGTACAGCTTGAAATTGTTGACAACGCCGTTCGATTGGCTGACGTTCGTTCAGCCAACTGCCCAATCACATTCGATCTCATGGTAGAAGTCGGCGTTCTCGAAAATTGATTAGCTAATTCTGTTTCAGGTAACTGTCCAATCACGTCCGAGCAAGCATTGGTCCCTGACGTTTTGCGCGTTGCTGATTCGCCAGTTGCTGATTTCCGATTGAACATGTGCAGCTCTAATGAAAGACGTTTTGTATTATTTCCACGATTTGGCCTTGAATTTACAGTTTTCGACGGCTTTAAATCTGCGTTTTTTTCCGTTGATATTTTATGAAAAGTTGGATTTATTTCAATGGGGTTATTTTCAAATTCACCCCCCATTGTTCTATTGTCGTTGGTTTGATAACTTTCAGATGTTCCACGTAACAGCTTTGGACTTAAAGCTTCTTGTGTCGATGATGATAGTAGCGGTTGAATTTCAGTATTTTCAGATCGCTTTCTATGATTTGATCCAGGGATGTCAGTAGGCACCGTTTCGTCACAAGTGGTATCCGCTCGTGTTTCAGGATTTACTTTTGTCTCCGAGGATAAGCAGTACGCAGAATGCCCGAACCGTTTGTCAGAGGGGGTATTTTTGAGTAAATTTGTACCCGGAAAGGGGGCGTTTAGTAAACTTGGACTCGGTGATATAGTAGGGGTTGTATCCGTAGATTTAGGGACCGTCACCGACGAATGCCGAGTAAGTCCAGCGGCAGCTGTAGATAGAAAAGACCCCGCTGCTCCGCTTGGAAAGCGTAGTCGTTCACGAAATGATCGTTTTTTGTGCATGACGTCATTATCTAATTCGCTTTCACTACAAATGACATCATCATCATCGTCGTCGTCGTCATAATTGATTGTATTTATTTTAATTTGTGCATTATTATTGTTATTATTATTATTTATATTGATGTTACTGTTTGAGTTTCGGAACTTATTTTCAGTTGTATTATTAACATCGTTATTGTCGCTTTTGTGTCTCAGCCGTTTCGTTAGTTTATTTTTATGTCCTGTTGTGTTATTTTTGTTATTATTGTCAGTATTATTACTATTACTTTCATTATTATTATTATGATTATTATTTTTATCATTTTTATTATTGTTTTTATCGTGTTTTGTATCGGTAGATTTTTTTCGATTCCGACTGTTTGAGTCGTTATCATCCGTTGGACTGTTTGCATTCTCGGGTGAATTTTGTGCGTTTGAACTGTTTCCTGCTGAACATTCTGCAGTGGTCGCTACACTTTGACTGTCAGCGTCAACAGTGACTGACGGAACTATCACACCGTCTTCCTAAAATGTTCAAAAAATGCCGTATTTCGGCAACATTTTAACCCTTTCTCGCATAGAGTATACAGCCCATGTATAGAACGGCCGGAACAGCAGTATAAGCATATTCCTAAGCCTAAGTCTAAGCGTAAGCGTAAGCCTAAACCTAAGCCTATGGATGAGCCTATTAATAAGCCTAAGCCTAGGCCTAAGCGTAAAGATGAGCATATTCCTAAGCCTAAGCCTAAGCGTAAGAATGAGCATATTCGTAAGCCTAAGCCGAAGCCTAAGCCTAAGCGTATAGATGAGCCTATTCCTAAGCCTAAGCCTAAGCCTAAGCGTATGGATGAGTCTATTCCTAAGCCTAAGCCTAAGCGTATGGATGAGCCTATGCCTAAGCCTAAGCCTAAACAAAAAAATTAGTCTAAATCTTAAACTGACTCAATTATAGCCTCTCCGGAAAACGATCCGGCCCTGTTCTATACATGAGCCAAGTATACTATGAGCAACTAGTTGCAAACGTTGCATATATGTGCAATCAATGTACAATGTGCAGTATTTAACAATTATATGCAAAGCAAAATCTCCACAAGACCTGAAACCACTCGTCAGCTCGAGTGTCAATCTTCGACACTTGAATTGCGATGACAAGCTCGTGTCACCCGACAGATTGCAGGATCGAATACCAGTTTAAAATTCGATTTCAGATGAAATAGAAAATATTCATGTGAAAAAGGCTGAATTCTATGGTTTCGAAATCGTCTTTGCTACGTCAAGTATTTTCCTTGTACATTTGTAATTTTTTGGGTTTCAGGCTTGATAAGGGGTGTATATGTTGAAATTGGTGTCGTTTTTTTATTCTTAATCTGACAAAGAATACCAGCGTAGGCAGGAGAGTATATACCGATGATATAAGGGGGGATACTTCTTCGCCAAAATTAAAAAAAACAATACCCTTTTACACGTTGTAGAATACCACTGCAAAAAATGGTGAGTCGAATTGACTCTCTCCAAAATAGGCTTTTCCTGACTAGACAAGCTGAGTTAAAATTCGACTGTACCAGAGTAGAATGCAACTCACTGAGTAGCATGTTTGACTCTGGCGGAGTCGAATTTTGACTCAGTTTGCGTAGTCAGGAAAAGCCTATTTCGGAGAGAGTCAATTTGACTCACCAGTGCTTGCAGTGCATTGCCGGGCAAATCGTTAATTTATCCAGGAAACTGGCATTGTTTAACAATGCTCGCATTTTGTTGAATCTTTGCAACAGAAATTGACGTTTGTTCGGAGGCAACGCGAATAATTTAAATAAAGCACGTGAGCGAAGCGAACGAAAAGCCAAACGCAATTTTAGTACTGTATCTTAAATTTCAAAGTTTTGGATTTGTGGGTGCCCTCTTGGATGACGTCACCGCTATGCATTGCTAGCGAAAATATTAGGCAAAAAATTTTACAAATGTGAAAAGCCAAAAAAATATTTATTCAACACTATAACTTACCTGCATTTCTTTCAACTCTTTCGCTGAGCAAGTTGGTGTATCGACCGGATAACTGTTGTGAAATCGTGCATAATCAATTTTGTAGTCACCATTTTCACGCTGATAAGTTACCAATTTTTCGAATCTAAAATATATTAAAAATTATATTAATGATAGTGATTATTAAGGGTGTATACAAGCGTAACAATCGGGACCGTATATCAACTTTCAAAATTCCCAAATAAACGAGAAAAAAGGGTAAGTTTATAAACTTAAAATACTCGTCTCTCTCTCGACACGCTTGCTCGCAAAAACACTTTTACATAAAATGGCCCATGTTATTTTACGGGGCGTCCAGGTTTCTCGTGGGTCCATAAAAAGTAAGGTTTATATTCTAGATTACATTTTTTGTTTAGGCTTAGGCTTAGGAACTCATTTTTGCAGCGCAATCAGCCGGCCGTAATGGCCAAGACGTACCTATGACCCCATAAAATTTCACTTGGAAGCCATGACGTTCGCGCTTGGGTGGTCATTCCGGTCGATTCGACGATTCCTTCGAGAATTGCAACAATTTCGAACCGAGCACTCGCCAAATCTTCTGCAGAATATTCAAAAAGAGGCGAATCTTCGTCGATGACGTGGCAAATTGTGAGTGGCCAAACGAGAAATATCCGATCGAGTCCTTCGTCGTAGCCGACGTCCATATCGAATTGATGAAACGCGAGCATTTCGCCTTCTAAAGTTACTTTCTTTTTGATCATTTGAAGTCGAACGTGAGCTTCAACCTACAAAACATGTGGCCCATGTTACTTTTAGGGCAGTCCTGGTTTCTGCCATGTGGCCCATGTTACATTTAGGGCCGTCCATGATTCTGGTGGGTCTGTAAAAGACTAGGCTTACATTCTGGACCAAATTTTTTGCTTAGGCTTAGGCTTAGAAATACGCTTAAGCCTAACCGTCACCGTAACCCTAAGCCTAAGCCTAAGCCTAAGTAAAAAATGTAATCTAGAATCTAAACCTACTCTTTTATGGACCCACCAGAAACCTGGACGGCCCTTAAAGTAACATGGGCCTATTAATTTATATATTCTGGCAACGCTATTGTTTCTGACAGGTAAATATCGCTAAATTAGGTTAAATTATGAATGTAGGCGACGCTAAATCAGCATCACGGATGGGTTGTCTTGGTTCAAATCCGACCCGGAGACTGAGACCTGACTACCGAGACCAGCGTGTGAAAACTCTCGGTTCCGGTCAATTTTTGGTCATCACCGAAAAAAATTATTTCTAATACGGTTTTTGTAGTGTTTTGTGGTTTTCATAGTTTTTTTTTGTATTTTTCAGCATATCTGCTCATAATTATAGCACAACTATGAAAGACCATTAATTCCCAGCGAAATATTATTCATCAGACATCAGTAAATACGTGGACAATACAGCGATACATTTTGCTGAATTGTCGACTTCTGGTACCTGGTCCAATGCAGCGAAACTACAAAAACCGACACCGAGACCGAGACCATGTCTGGTATCAAATGATCAGCATTGGTGTTTGTAAATAGTTCGTCATTTCCTTGCCTTGCATATTATTTAGAGTGGCCAGTCAGGGCCCTTACATTGCGGCTCAGCCGCCACGCACAAATTTTATTGATTTTACCCTTCCTAGCAACGCCTGAGCCTAACTTAAGTCCTAAGAGAGACTACGTGGAGCCAGGGACTCCCTTAATGTGTGATTTAGGGTTTGGTTTTAGATTTGTTTTAATTTTTAGGTTGAAATATATTTAGAGTGGCACAGCCACCTACAACCCCCCTTCGGCACATATGCCGACCCCAGCATTGAAAATTTTTTATGGCCCTATTTACTGCCTTTTTTGCCGCCGCTAAAAAGCGTAAATACACAACATAACACATTTAATACATAAGACAAATACTAGTCAGCCGGCTTTGCCGAATGCGCAAAAATTAGCGAAAACCAATCTGCATGCAAATTTTGTTTTCACATAACAATCATGTTTGTGTTCCAAGAAAATATTGTAAACAAAGTAATGCTGGAAACTTGCCCAAAATACGTATGTGGGGCATTCCAGCTTTAATATATACATATTATAAGAGTGGCACAGGCACCTACATTGTGTATGGCGTAAACAACTACCGTATTCATACAGCAAAATTTTCATGAAGGGCTTTTAGCTTAAATAAGCATTTACCAAATGACTTCGTCGCATATCGCCAACACGAAACAGGAAGCACAGCTGACCATCTCGCATATAAATTACAGCATTTTTTGAAAATATTAACGTTTCTGCACGTTTTTTAGGCCGAGCAAGTTTCGCGAATATAATCCCGGCCATAAACGATTGGATCATAACACCGCAAATTGATTGAAAGCACAGTACACAAATCGCTTCTGGACACTGTTCGCTGATATATCTGAAGTCAAACAAGTCCGTATTGTCAACTGTGTCCACACTGTACTGCAAAAAAATGGTGAGTGAAATTGACTCTCGCTAAAATAGGCTCTACGGGACTATACAAGCTGGAGTCAAAATTCGATTTCGCCAGAGTTAAACGTGCAAACTAGTATGTCGAATTTGACTTTGGCAGAGTCGAATTTGACTCACTGCGTTGCAGTAGTCCAGTAGAGCCAAATTTTGGAGCGAGTCAATTTGATTCAGCATTTTCTGAAGTGTGGCGGATAGAGTCCCGGTAGGAAGTTTTTTTGTGATAAGATGGTAAAATCCCTATTCGTATTCTCAACTGTGTGCACTGGTGTATACATAGGGGATAGAGCGTACGCCTCTCGGTAAGAAAATTTTTTGTGATAAAATGGTAAGGTTCTTAGCTTACATTTTTGTTCTCGTCAATAAAATTGAAACATACATTGCATACAGTAAAAATTGCGTTTCATAATTTTTTACAAACCACCCGCGCGTCAGAAATTTCTGGATGACGGCGCTGGACAGTGAAGGCGCCGGACGTCATCAAAAGTATACCGCCACCTTTACACTAACGCCTACGCCAGTCAACATTATATTTTTTCAAATTGAACTTCCAACAGGTTTAATTTTAAAAACTTTAAAAAATAGTGCTTATAATTAAAACCTACAACTCGCTAAATAATGAAACCTATCAGAAATGTGGCATAGGTGTAGGTCTGTAGCCAGCTCACCTTGCTAGCTGGCTAAAATTCTATCAGGAAATGCATTCAAGGATTTTCAACGAGTTACAAAGCAAGGTTGAAGCTTGTCTAGAGGGACCAATATTGTTCCAGGGGAGGGCTGAACTTTTCTTGACCCCCGTTGGCTACAGGCTCGTATAGGTGCTTGACACATTAGGCAATACGGACAATTTCTGCCACTTGCCTCACTTTGCCAGATACACCAACTGAAATGTGGAATGAAACATTTCAGTTTATTTTCTGTGTAATACAAAAGAACGTTCTGCAATTACATGTCTTGAGTATGCAGTGTAGTCGGAGTACATTTTTATTACTCTCCATTAACGGATGCTATGTGGCAAAATTTTCAAAATGAGATCAAAAGCGGATCCCTGGGGCATGGGGGTGATGCATGCCCCACCACGGACTGCCGAGTATTATTTTTTCAGGGTGAAAATCAACGTAAGCTATAATGGCACTTATGGTAATTGTTGAAAATCCGCGAAAATGAACATACAACCTCTTCGTCTTAGTATAACAACCAAAATATCATATGCTAGAAATTGATGCAAAATCCGAATGAGGGTACATCCGCCACTGAATGGAACCAAGCGTTTTCATCAATTTTGAGGTACGGTATTACCTGATTCAGCCGTGTGTCTTTGAACTTACCGATGCCCATATCCAATGGTATGTTGACTTTCAAGTGAAAATAAAAACGCGGACACAAACGACTGGGGCGACATATTGACAATGCATGGCCGAAATGTTGTTGCGTTCAAATTGTGTGGCTCAAAATCACCGCGTGTCAGTGCAATAATGTAATAAATCGCTGCAAACAGCAACCAACTCAAGAAAAAACCCATTGAAAATATCAGTAAACTCCAACGCCATTTGACATCAATAAGTGTTGTGAAAATATCCCTGAAACGTTATTATGTCATTGTTCACAGTACAAAATTTTATTTTACCACCGAAAACATTATAAAGTAGAGTTAATACGTGTCAATTTGTCAAAATTGTCATGCGTTAACCATACCCGAACGGAAAAATTGCGTTTCATAACTTTTGCCAGCGCGTCGCTCGCGTCAGAAATTTGCGAATCCGCCACTGTATACTTGTGAAATAAAATATTCGGTACTGTTTGAAAATTTACCGCTATGATTTTTGAACATTTATTTAAAATTAATGCATCGTTCACAATAAAAAATTTCATTTTGCCACCGAATACATTATAAGGTAAGGTTAACATGTGTCAATTTGTCAAAATTGTCATGCGTTTACCATACCCTACCGGAAAAAATTGCGTTAAGCCTACCGTAGCACATGTCACAGCCCTATCGTAATGCGTGTCACAGAGCATCTTGTAACATGTGTTAGCGTAGGGCTAACGCGATTTTTACGTTAGGAATTGGGTTAACGCATGACAATTTTTGAAAATTGACACATGTTAACCTTACCTTATAATGTATTCGGTGGCAAAATGAAATTTTTTATTGTGAACGATGCAATAATTTTAAATAAATGTTCAAAAATCATTGCGGCGAATTTTCAAACAGTACCGAATATTTTGTTTCAGAAGTATACAGCGGCGGATTCGCAAATTTCTGACGAGCGACGCGCTGGTAAATGTTATGAAACGCAATTTTTACTGTATGCTATGTACACTGTAAATTCTGTTGAGTTGATTAATCAACTCAGAGAGAGAATTAGTTTATTTTTGGCCATTTCTAAAGTTAATAACAGTAAATATTAACTTACCCTGAGCTGATTTAATACCGGATCAGTTCACATATTAACTCAGGATGAGTTCAATCAATTCTCAGAAACCTCAGTTCTGAAAGACCTAATCCAGCGCTCAGGCGTCTGAGTGGTTTCAGCTCATTCTGAGTTAGAATCAACTCACTGAAATTTACAGTGTATGTGTCAATTTTTTTGACGGCGAAAATTATTACGCAGGGACCTTACCATTTTATCACAAAAAATTTTCTGACAGGTGGGTTCAAGTAAAAATACTCAAAAAATGCAGAAACGAGTATTTGGTTTTCTAAAGCTTTCATTTCAAGGAACGATTTTCGCAATCGAGCGAGGTGACCTATTGTTCGCCTCTGCTGCTCAGAGAGGAAAACAGGTAAACTGTAAAGTCTGTCAAATGGCCTATTCTTAGCATACAGTTAGCAATTTTGGGGGTATATTAACCCCCCCGTGTAGCTTTCCTGTACACGACCCTGCATCAAACAATGCCATGTTATTAACCGTTCTGTAATTGTATGAGATATTCGATAGTTTTCATTAATTTTCAGGTTGGTATGACGATAATTCGTCACCCGACATCTCGTCGAGCGAAAACTTGTAATCCGAAATTTCATTATTTTGATAATTCGTTTAGCATCAGCATGGTAAGGTTAAGGTTTAGGATTAAGCTTATGATTATGCTTAGATTTCTTAATAAACTTTAGAACACTGTTGAGCGACCAGTTGTCGGGCGACGAATTGTCGTAGATGCTTTTAGGCTATCGGATGTTATCAATTCATAGTACAAACCATTAAACTATTATTGCATTCTCACAACGTTGGATAGCGACAGTTGCGTTATACTTTTGTGTCC
Source organism: Enoplolaimus lenunculus (assembly GCA_030248215.1). Taxonomy (NCBI): domain Eukaryota; kingdom Metazoa; phylum Nematoda; class Enoplea; order Enoplida; family Thoracostomopsidae; genus Enoplolaimus; species Enoplolaimus lenunculus. The sequence continues at coordinate 157,635 of JASANG010000980.1, read as the reverse complement.
TTACCGGATTCACGTTATAACCGGAGCAGGCGGGTCACAGTTTGTCCCATGTTGATTCGACGTCAACGTTAAAATTCGGGCTCTTACATCGGTCAACAGACAAACTCGAATGTCATATGACGTTAGCTTACAAACCACCGCTCTCAAATGTTCATTGTGTATATGTCGAGTATAGCGCAAATCGAACAAAAAAGTTTGGAAATTTCAAAAGTTTAAACCCTTTTAAAGATACATAGCTAATTTTTTAAAAATTTGAATGACGTATCAGCAAAAATGGAAAAACACTTTTAGGGTGACGCTATGCTTTTTGTTCGTTTTAACGCCGTTCGACGCCGTCCGACGCTGACCAAAACACGAATTGCCGCATCGTATTGCATATAACAACTTGTGAAACCAAAATTTTTTTACCTGCGTCACCCGCACCGGTCCGTAGCTAAGGGGACACCAAAAGAGGCTCAGCCCCGGCTGGAATAATTGAAACCTTCCCATTGAAAATTTTTTCAAACTTGCTCTTACGTCATCGAAAACTTTTGTACGCCCGGCATGAGAAAATATTTTAGCCAAATGGTTCACTTACCTGATATATTTACGTCGCTGTTTTGGAATATTAATATGCGACACGTTACATTCGCCGTTTTTATGCACCAATCGTCTTGATACACGTCGCGTTGACATTCGAGACCGAACAAAACTAGCACCAACTCCGCTACTTTCAGGCTTTGAGTCACGTAATGCCCAACTGTCTGAAAAAAAAACAGAAAAGAAATAACAAATAAAAATTTCAGTCCATAGGTAAACAAGCAGGGGCGTTGCTAGGGAGGGGCGGTTTCAGGGGTCAATTGCCCCGTACATACTGTTATTGGGAAGATTTAAGGTCACTGTTTCAGTTTGCAGCACAAAAACCTTTCCCACTTCGAAATTTTAGTAGAACGTAAACTCTTTTTTTCCAAAATCCCGGCTACGCCTATGCGTAAAATTGAGGTTTTAGGCTTTTCAGTGCCGGAGCAGGCTAGGGCAGGCCCCCCATAGAATTTCGGGGCGCGGGCCCCCTTGCGATAATGAAAATATTTTTTAAATTTTTTTGTTCAAAATCTTTTTAGGGTAACGGCTCCTCTTACGGGTGCCTCCCCAAAATTGGAAGTATTGTGGGCGGTTGTACCGACCCTAGACGCTCTTGTATACTTCCCCACGCATTATGTTTAATGCCTTAGTTTACACATAGGCTTATACAAAGGTTACAGTGGTTTTAAATGTAAGCGCTTTCAGAAACCTAAGCCTAAGACTGATGGGGAGATAAGTTTTAGAAATACACGACCGATATTCAAATTTATTCACCCACAGAAACCGTAATAAATTGATATTTTATCCAAAATAACCCCTGGGGATTAATAACTAAGGGAAACCTTAAACTCTCATTCACACGTGCAAGTTTTCCCAGCGAGACCTTGTCGATGCAACTTGCACGCGTATATTTTGTTCGAAAACTGTTTCATTAATAGCAACTCCAACAGCGGTTGCAAAAATAATGAAACGGTTTGAGGACAAAATTTAAACGCGCAAGTTATTTAACTAAAAATCTATCAGTCTAGTGATACATTCCAGCTTATGCGGGATTCACGTTACAACCGGAGCATGCGGAACACGGTTTGTCCCATGTTGATTCGCCGTTAACGCTAAAATTCGGGCTCTTATATCGGGTCAACAGACAAAACTCGACAGACAAATACGAATTTTTGAATATGATATAGAGTCTATTAGCATACAAAATGTTACCCAATAGGCTAATAGGAACAAAACGTGTCCCAAGCTGCCCCGATTATAACGTGAACCGCGCATTACAGCCTATCAACATTCCGTTGGTTTTAATGTTTTTCTACCCAATATAAGCAAGTAGGCGTTAGAATCGTTTAGGATCGCGACAATTTGTCGCCGGACAACTCGTCGACCCACAACTTGTAATCCGAAATTTCATCGACTCAACAATTCATCGATAATCATATCGCTTACAAACTTAGGTTTAGGCTTAGGATTACACTTAGGATTATACTAACATTTATTCATTAGTGTTAGGACACTGTTGTGCGATAAGTTGTCGGGCGACAAATTGTCGTAAATTCGAACCGTTCACACAACTCGTGTTGGTAACCTTTGTACCATAAGAATTAGCAAAGTTGTCCCACACTGAACTAAACAGTAATTGCCGATTCTTCGTGTCCCTACCAGGTTACTCATTACAAAATCATAAAGTAGAATTTTGCTGCAAAAAATTGCAAGTACAACTTGCATGCACAAGCGTGGTCTCCAAAAACAGCTTTGAAATTGTTGCAGCTGCAAATTATTCACTGGAATTTATGCTATTAAATTTAATTCGGCACGTGTGAATTTGGCGTTATAATGGAAACACTTCAAGACTGGGCCCATGTAAAGATCAGGGGCGGAACGTTTTTCTGTGGGAGTAGAAAAGAGTAAGCTTAAGTTTTAGACTATTTTTTGCTTGGCTTAGGCTTAGGAATATGCCCATTCTTGCGTTTAGGCTTAGGCTTAGGCTTAGGCTCAGGCTTAAGAATATACTTCCTGATACTGTTTCACCCCTGTTTTTTACATTGGCCAAGACTAGTATACCAATGAAACTTTCCAAGTATCGAGCGTATGATTTTAATATTTACCTTTGTGTTCCAGAACTCAAAATTGTCATCTTTAAGTAGAAGGAGACACGAAACAAATTCTACTAATCCACATTTGATTGGTTGGAACAAAAAACCTCGTGCACCAGGTGCAGGTGGTCAAATATATGTTTTAGGAGTTCAAATATGCAAAAATTGTCAAAATCGAACCATTTTTGAGCGAACACCACAGCTGTAATGTTTGCCGGCGGCAGCTGCGCTTACCTTTCATTGAATTATAATCCAGCCACAAAATTCCGTTATTCGAAACCGGAAACGGGGTGAGCACAGACTTTCCAGACTGACCGGAAGTCCGGGGCGTCTCTGCGCCATCTGTAGCAGTGCCAGGATTCGGTTTAACCAAGGGTTTACTTTCACAAATCAGGGCGGCTGCTGATTTTGTCGACGCCAATGAAATGCTTCTATAACTTTTTGGCTTATTTCTTTGTAAAGAAAGATCTGACGTCGAAGGTCCTGGAAAGCATGTTAGTTCCGAGTGTCGAATACTGGAATTACGATGCAATGTCAGCTGGACACTAACGTCTTGCAGTGACATTATGATCACAGCAGCAGCAACAACAACAACAACAACAACAACAACAACAACAATAAATAATAATTAGTCGGCTTTGCGCAATACGCTAAAATTAGCGAATTCAAAACTATCTGCGTGACAATTTTGTTTTCATAGAACAATCACGTTTCTGATCTAGAAAAATATTGTAAACAAAGTAATGCTGGAACGTTGTTCAATATACGTATGTGAAGCATTTTCGCTTTAATTATATAGATAGATAATAATTGTAATAATAGCAACAATCCAACAATGCGTAAAAAACTGTGTGAATGGAGCGTATTTATTAAGTGTAACATTTTAATCGAATAATGGCCAGTTTGAAGTATGATCATTCCCGAAAAGAACAAATATTGAAAATAACTCGATATATCTCATCGAACAAAGTGTGGGAAAATTAGGCGTGAGAAAATTGGTCATGAGAAAATTGGGCGTGAGAAAGTTTTGTATTACATGTATGTATGAAGTAGTATTTAGTGAGTATGGGTAAATGATATACATTTAAGACCTTTTGTTGTAAATACAAAACAAATTATTTTTTCGTTCAAACTTAAAATTAAAATGTATCAAAAAGCCAAATAAATCTTAACTGTGCTGTATTATCTTGGGCCAAATCAAAGTAAGAGATAGGAAATATAAATATAAATAAATATAGGCGGAGGTTAGGAATATGGGCTACCCAAGGAATTTAATAAAAAATAGTTCATTTTAAAGATTTCGACGCGCTGAGTTCAACGGTGCCGTTTTAGCGCTGCAGGGAACCCGGTTCTATAGTTATGACCCTTTAAATTTTAACTTTTTACCATATAACACATGTACAAACACCAATGGACATTGTGTAAAGAATAGACCTGGTTAAGCTTATACTTTACGAACATGTGACTGATATATATTTCCAATGCCAATCAGTGCGTGTTTGCACTATAATTTCGAGGGCCATAACTTCTGAACCGTCGGTCATGCAGCCATAAAAATGGTACTGTTAAATTCAGCTCGTCGAAATGTATAGGATGGATAACTTGTTATCAAAACCCTAGGGGGGTCCAAAGACACTTAAAACCCTAGGGGGGTCCAAAGACACTTATTATGCGGGTTCTTTTCAACTTGACCCCCATGTTTTGAAATTTTTAGATTTTGGCATAACTTAAGCTTTGCTCAGGTCACAAATTACAGTAAGAATTTAGCTTAGGCTTAAGCCTGAAGGGAAAAAGCGTACAAGTTCTGAAATTACTGCTTAAATACAAGAGAATACTCATGCTAAACATTATAATACCAAATCTACATATAATTGGTATAATTTTTCTGAATATATATATAGGTCTTTATATATAATTAGGTCAAACCAGTTATATGTATATTAAACGTATGAAACCTAATTAATCATTAATATAACTCGAATATCACCTGCATACAGGGCATAAGTATCAATTACCAGGCTTTTACCAAACGAATTTTTCCATGAGATAAACAATAATGCGGACCCGTAGCCAATTGAGGGCCAGGGGGGCTCAGCCCCCGCTGGAAAATTTTGGGGCCAGCCGAGAAAGTTTTTAACCTTGCTTGTAACTCATTTAAAACCCTTGAATACAATTCCTGAAAAATAGCCCTCCTAGCAAGGTGAGCTGGCTACAGGCCTGTAATAAAGGCAAAAATACATTGCGACCAGGCCAATACTTTCTTCTGGGTCACAGGGATTGAACCAAAATCCAAACAAAAGCGTCAGTTCAAAGGCCTCAATTTTGTGAGGTTTATAGCTTGCTGCATGGTGTCTGGTCCTGACTGCACCGTTGAAATAAACCACGCTCACGACTCGAGTGCGTTCGAGCTTTCGAATCGCGAGCGTTCGAGCTCGCGAGTCTAGAGCGCTCGAGCTCGCGAGTTGAGGGAGTTTGAGCTCGCGAGTCTAGAGCGTTCGAGATCACGACTCGAGATCGTTCGAGCTCTCGAGTGGAGAGGGTTCGAGAACGCGAGCGAGAGCGTTCGAGCTCGCGACACGAGCGCGTTCGAGCTCGCGATTCGAGATCGTTCGAGCTCGCTAGTCGACAGCGTTCGAGATCGCGAGTTGAGAGAGTTAGAGCTCGTGATTCGAAAGCGTTGGAGCTCACGACTCGAGAGTGTTCCAACTCGCGATTCATGTCCGTTAGAGTGAGAAGTCCGACGCATTTTTGTAACAATTCCAGTTCAAAACCTTGGAAGTTGGCCGAAAAAAATGGTTTTGTTTTCATTTTTTTCCATTTTTTCCGAGGGGGTAGAAAAATATAGAAAAAATGAAAAAATACTAAACGATTCTTAAATATAATTTGCAACTAAATATGATATAAAATAACGTTTTTAGACGACATGTAACTAATTTTCATGCAACACATTAACAGTGACCGTGTGTATATGTCCACCAGACACATTATATGTCCTAAAAGAGTGAAAATAGCAGCATATGAATATTAAGTGTATTTCAGAATTGAAGCTTTGTCACGAGATTCAATGTAAAACTGCATATGCATCTTGTCCGGTTCGCTTACCAGGTTTCGTCGACAGTGGGGCCAAAGTTAGGGCGCTCAAAATTGAAAGCTTGCTTTTACCGTATGATTTGACACAAGAATACGTTTAGCTTCAACCTAGCTTTGCTCGCGAGGTTGCAGCAATTGAGAGGCTTTGATGTAAAAAGGCCCAAAAGTGTCTTGGGATTTAATATACACTTACAAAAAACAAGTGTGACTTCTTTAGCTCGCTTCATTCACAAGTTCCTGATGCTCTGATGACCTCCTCCGATTATTCCACGCCAAAACTTCAATTTTTAAAAATTCGAATGTTAAGGTTCCAAATTTCTTTATTGGACCCAAAAAATTTTGTCAAAAAATTATACAAATTATATGACATTTATCACAGGTTACGGAGCTAAGACGAATATTGTTAAATGTTTCCCAATCAGACGTCTGGCTAAGGAGTTAGTGATATATAACTTGTCCAACTTATTGAAAAAATTTTTGGGTCCCAAGTGGCTGAACTTGTGGCCTTGATAAAAACCGAATTTTTCAAAAATTCAGATTTGGGCTTGGAATGATCAGGGATTGCCATCAGAAGTTCAAATATGCAAAAAGTTTCAAAATGTAAGCACTTCGGGCAAACGCCGGCTTATGGTGGGATAACCGATCACTCAGACAAAGAATGTATTTTTTCCATTTTTTCCGGAAAAAAATGGAAACAAATTCATTTTTTCCGGTCATAATTTTTTTCCTAAAAAAATAACCCTGAATTGAAGAATTGAGATCGTTTGGAAAAATACAAAGCCATATGACTGACTGGACAACTATAGAAATAAAATATTTTGTCCAAAAGTGTCATAAATTTTAACTATAAAATATCTGCTCGAACCATCTTGGTCATTATATTCTGAAATGTGTGTAGCACCAAGAGTGGATGATCACTCTAACGAGAGTGTGCAACTGGGTACATTCTGTGCATTAAAGAATGTACCGGCACGCGTTAGGTTTTCGGATAACCCCCCCCTCATTTTGGGGGGGGGGTCAATTTTACGTTCATTTTACATGTGTATCCGCCAGCCAACACCGAAAATATAATCGGACCACATTTTAGTATATACAATAGCACATGAATTTCAACATCGATGGAGATTTTGACCCCCCCAAATACGGGAGGGTAAGCCAAAAATGCAACGCGCGATGGGTACATTTTTTTCTACATAGAATGTACGCAGTTGCATACTCTTGTTAAAGGGTATCATGCACTCTTGGTAGCACCTATCGCTAATTGTCAACAAATTTACTAAACTGCAATCGCATATTTTCTAAATGTTTACGCTATTTTTATGCAACCTCCTTAGACACATTTGGGTATAAAACCATATCTGTCCACCGACAGCGCATAAGGTTTTTCGCAAAAACTTAAACACTCAGTACACAAGTATTTACTGACCATGTTACTTTTAGGGGTGTTTCATTTTGTCGAGGGACAGCAAAACTCAAAAATTTGAAAATCGCTGTGGGGCCAGAGTCAAAAAAACAGCTAAAATATTGGCTTTTAAAATAGAGTTGGTAAATTGTTAACGATTATTTAATAAGTTAAAGCACTTTATCTGCCAAGAACAAAGTTGAAATGCGTGGTGTTGTGCCCTTATCCCCTGCGGTGAACCTTTCATAGATTATATATATATATATATGTATGTAAATATATAGATATATATACATATATTTATATATAATATATATTATATATTATATTATATATATATATATATATTGTATATATGTATGTGTATTATCTGAAAATGAGTATTTTAAATTTTAGTTCAAGCGGAACGAAATCTGCCGGGTTTTTGAAATATCATTCAAGCGAATACAAATGAAATAGAAAACAATTAAATTGCTTTGAAGTAATTGGTACGATTGGGTCTGTCAAAAGTTGCAGCTCAGCCTCTGTGGCGTACTGAGAAATTTTGATGGGGGGGACCGCATCCTATTATGCCCCCGCCTTTGGTTTCCACCAAAACGCAAATTTAGAATTTTTTAGCAGTACGGATGGACAATTTTTTGAGCGATTTATGACGTTGGTCATGCTCTCTGTTTCAGTATTAAATCCCTCTGTAACAGTCTCAAAACATTTTTATTCACTTAAGACAAATGATTATTAAAATTTCTAATAAGATTTTGTACGAATTGTACAACCCCCTAAATACTTAGTGATTTAGATTTGTGTAGTAAACATAAAACCTGTATACGCCCCGACTGTTTTATTTCAGGTTTATAAAACGAAAAATGTTTACTGTACAGTAGAATATGGCACGAGAATATTCTACGCTGAGCAGGGGCGTACCGAGGGGGGAAACAGGGGGGCCGCACCCCCTCCAATCGGAATCAGTACTTGCGTCATAGTTTACGTTATATACAAAAATTACGTATGGTTTCTCGCTCGTTTCGCTTGCGATGTTTTTCACTGATCAATTTTCGAAAAAATTTTGCCAGCGGCGCTGTTCAAAGGTAAACATATCAAAATTGCACAACCTGACCAGCTCAAACCTAAAGATAGTAATAAAAATTGTGCAAAGGTTCGCAATAACATAAGCTTCCGACCAGGGGGGGGGGTTTGGTTAGGTTGTAAATAGAACCAACATTTTACTTTGAGTCCAAGGTTATACTTTCTTAAGCACTATTCACACGTACAAGTTGTTGCAGCGAGAACTTGCAGCTACAAATTGCACACAGAACTTGCATTTTTTCATCAGCCAATGAAAAAGCGGTTGCAATAAATTCAGTGAAGTCGCATGGTTATTCACACATGTGAACTAAATTCCTAACCATGATTTTTAATGAATTATTTGCAGCTGTAAATTTTTGAACGGGATTTTGAACAAAACTTGCAAGTGCAACTTGCAGCTGCAAGTTCTCGGAGCAAAAACTTGCACGTGCGAATAGGGCTCTACAGCTGTAAGGAATTTGCTATTTTAAAATAGTAAATGTCGCAAAACAATGCAAATTCAGATTTAAGTTGCTAAACTTAATATATATTATATATAATATATATTTATATTTATATATTATATATGTCTGTATTTATATTTATATAAACAACACATACTTGACTTTCTACCCAACCTCCATCGAACATTTCATTTATGGCTCATTATATTACCTATTTACCTTTATTTTTCCTTTAAATTCTTTACATTTGACCAATGAAAAGCATGTTATTAAATGCTGTTGACCCTAACAATTATACTTACCCACCCAGTGGCTCAGCTGTGTTTGGAGGGGCGGGCCGTATGCCAGTGAGCTGATAAAGCCTTAAGTGTAATTTTTGCTTCGTCTTCGGAATATGCTTATCTTAACGCTGAGACTTAGGATTCGGGTTATTTAGCTTAGCAGTATGCTTATACAGTGTTACGACCCTCATCTATACCATGGCTAACCCGGTCCAGGGCTTATATCAGAGAGGCACCCAGATCGAGAGTAAAACCTTGAAATTTTGCTCAAAGGGGACAAATAGGACGTTTCTCAAACCGCAGTTCTTAATCGAAGTTATACCCACTCGGAATGAAATGCTGGCCTCGCTCCGGCACCGTGCCCGTAGCCAAGTGGGACAGGAGGGGGGCTGAGCCCTTAGTAAATTGTGCCCCCTCTTTAGATAATTTTTAACCATGCTTGCAAGTCACCGAAAACGCTTGTATGCCCCTCCTGAAAATGTTTAACCCACTCCCAGAAAGGTGAGCTTGGCTAAGGGGCGCCTGCTGTCTGGCACCCAGCCCGGAACTGTGTCATAAACTGTTAAAACGACCCTTTAAAACCTGATTTAAATACTGTTGGTACACCAGCCCATGAAATTATTTGCTATAAACGAATAAGTCTAGAAAGTTCCATGTTAGAACAATAGGGTCGACCCGAAGTTTAGGATCACACCGTGAATCAGACCTTGGACCTCTTGTGTGTTTCACTGTAAATTCCAATGAGTTGATAGATCAATTCAGCTTGCGAGTTCGTTATTTCTGAATTAATATCAGTAAATATTAACTCACGCTGAGTTGAGTTTATTCTTGCTCTGAGTTGAGTTGACTCTGGGTGAGGTAATTAATTAACTCAGAATGAATTGAATCTACTCCGAATTCTGAGTTCTGATAGTCCTAACTCAGACTGATTGATTCAACTCAATGTGAATTAAAGTCAACTCAGTGAAATTTACAGTGTAGTCAAAGTTGGTACGATCAAGACATCCATGCTTAAGTCAGGCGCGTCGGCAAAAAATAACATTTGGGGGCACCGAACAATTTTGAGGGTAAATATGTCTATTCTCAATTAAACTCTCATGTCGCCCCATGCACTGTAAATTCCAGTGAGTTGACTTTAACTCAGAATGAGTTGCATCCACTCCTGAGCTCAGAATCTAGGTCTTTCAGTGCTCAGAATTCTGAATGGATCTAACTCATTCTGAGGTAATTAATCCACTCCTTTGGAATTAAATAATCTCAGAGTGAGTTAATACTTAGTACTATTAACTCAGAAATGACCAAAAACAACTAATTCTCTGGGTTGATTAATCAACTCACTTGAATTTACAGTGTGGTAACAGATACCAGTCAAGCGCAATATAAATCGACACCGTGGGCAGACAGGTAACAAAACCTGCTGTGATATTTTGACACAAAGCAGTCATTCAATCTACACTTTTACACTGTAAATTCCGATGAGTTGATTAATCAACTGAGAGGAAGAATTGGATAATTTTGCGTGTTTCTGAATTAAAAATCAGTGAACATTAACTCACACTGAGCTGATTTAATTCTGCGTTAATTTATTAATTCAGAACGAGTTGAATCAATTCAGAATTTTGAGTTCTGAAAAACCTAATTCAGAGCTCAGACTTCTGAGCGGATTCCACTCATTCTGAGTTAAAATCAACTCACTGAAATTTACAGTGTAGAAAAATAGTCAAATCTACTAGCAATCAAATCTCTGATTGTCTCATGAAGAGATATTCACGAACGAAGCTATCACAAAGCCAGAATCATATTTTAGGAACCATCAAAGTACTGAAAAACCTTAATTTTTGCCGTTTTTCGAGTTGCCGTGTTTCCAACCGGACCACCGGGTATATTTGTCGGGTACGCTATATGGCTAGGGCCACTCCGGTAGAATTTTTGTCGAAGATTCCAGCAATTTCAGTAGCAAAAGTTCACATAATTTTGCAAAATTGATCTGTTTAGCGCGTTTCGTTTTACTTTTGTGTCTATTTTCAGGAAACAATTTTCGAAATTTCACAGAAAATTATAGCGTAAAAAACCAAACAACTTAACAACATATTGCAGATATTGGCTAAAATTAACTAGTTAACCGTCATTTTTACTACCTAATTTCGCTTCATCCCCGGCTCCGGCTCCGGTCCGGCAAGTTGCGCTGACATCCGGCTCCGGCTACTGCTCCTGCTTCGGTATTTTTCACCAACGGTTGCACCCTGCCAAAGACCCACCGAAAAAACGTTCCGCTCCTGATCGTTACATGAGTCATGCTCACTGTACCCCTGATTAAAATCGAAATACAATTTTACACCACAAACGTATTTATTAAATACAAAGTTTAGTTTTTTTTTTAATTTTAAAATTATTTTTTAAATTTTATAATTTTAAAAACATTATGAAAGAACCAAAATGCCGACGTTGGCATAGGTACGACCGACCGGTTCGAAATTAAAGACTCATTCAAGCATACACTACGCGAGCTGGCAATAGAGAAAAAATTATATGCTTTTGTCGGCAAACGATATAAACATGCCACACCTGTCAAAACCTGACTCTCGTTTTATTTTAGTATATGGTAAAATTTTAAATATTGAATTCAACAAAGGAAAAACAACACCGCCGCCGAAACCCAGCCGTACAGAGTAGAGAATTTATAGACAAATTTCAATTGAATTTTCCGTTGAAAAAAAGTTTGTCTGAACTTGAAAATAAATAATTTGAAATTCCAATATTTTAAGACTTTTTGAAAAATGAGTTACAAGGGGGTTGTAAAGTTATAAAGTTATGGTGGTGCCATTATATATGCATATGCTAATGCGCCGTTCCCAGCAAAATCTATCGTAGCCCAGGGTTAACGAGTGGTCGCTGACCTTACGTCAACGAAAACTTTCCGTTGACCCTACCTGAGCAAGTGGTTGTGCCACCCGTTCGGGTAGGGTCCACACTTTTTTACAACGCCTCACTGTAAAAAAATGGGAAGTCAAATTGACTCTCTCGGAAATAGGCTTTTCCTGACTACACAAACTAAGTCAAAATTCGACTCCGCCAGAGTCAAATTCGGTTCATTGAGCCGGTCAGTGAGTCGAATTTGACTCTGGCGGAGTCAAATTTGACTCAGTTTGTGTTGTTAGGAAAAGCCTATTTCCGAGAGAGTCAATTTGACTCCCCATTTTTTACAGTGCTGTCACGCGTTGAAACTACCTCAACGCAAAATTTCTGCTGGCCCTACCTCAACGTGTGTCACAAACCACTCGTTGATGTAGGATCAACGACAAATTTTCTTTGAGGGTGGATTAGCGACCACTCGTTAACTCTCGGGCTAAGGGCACATTTTGTGGCCAGCCCGAGATTTATAATGTGAACGGCACATAATTAAAAAGCACAGTATTCCTACCACCGGCGTTTTAGCCAGCTCAACATGCAAAATAGGGTTAAAATATTTAATCATGCAAACGTTTTGACGTACAATTTAGTTCGAAGCTTTATTAGAGGGGGGCGTAAAATGGTTCTAGGGGCGAAGCCGCCCCCCCAGGACATATTTGGCTGCGGGCCAGGCTTACCGATGAAGAAATATGTCTAAATATAGAGTGGATGTTTAAAATCGACGTTTGGAGACGGGCAGTGTCGCGCAGTGGTAGACCGTTCTCGTCTGAAAATCTGAAAGTCTTAAATTATATCGCTATGGCGGTCGCTGTTCCAGCTGTGTAGTTGACAAGATATGAAATTTCCGATCAATTCTACCCAAGCCAAATCAAGGTTCATATCCTTTGTATATCCGAGTAAATTTAGCGAAAATTTCACTTCCTGAAAGTGTAAACTTATTTCTTTAGACTCAAATCTTTCAAGATTCTAAAATCTGTAAGAGTACGAATAATATCACTTCTGTACGGAAATTTCGATGTGTATCGGTCGCAACCCAAGTCGTAATTCAGTCCAATTCCAAATTTTGCAAGTTCAAAGCGGAACTACACAGGCTATCCCAGTACAGAATTATGTCTTATACAGCTGCGCGTTTTCTGATTGGTCAGTCGATATACGTAAGCCTGCTTGATTCAAACTTAATAGCTTCGTAAAACAACCTGTGTGGTAGCCAACATTTAGCGATTACGTAGCCAATCAGAAAAACGTATTTGTATCAGCTAATAGTATTTGAGTATGGCATTAAGTTAGTAACCAATCACAAGGCGTGTACTTGTAGCAGTGAAAGAATTACACTGTGGCCTATCCCAAGTCGTAATTCTGCACTGAACTAGCTCAATTCGGAACTGGGCTGAATTATGGCTAGAGCTACGACATATATTCAGTTTATTTATTCTTAGTATACACCAGTTTCGGTTTACTAAACAGTATGACTATTAGGCTTAGATTTCAGCGGACTATAAATAGTGTTTTGGGTCTGAAATTTAAGTAAAATATATTACCCAACCAGACTTTTTAACAAAACCAATAAACAACAAATATTAAATAAATATATTTTTTTATTTATTTATGATCTTTTGTAAATTTCTAGACGTATTGCGTAATACGTAGTTTAAGCTACCCCTTGGCCGGAGGCCGGGGCTCGACAAGCTGTAATAGACGCACCCTAAGTTATTTGGAAACTGTAAAAATAAATATTTTACCAAATTTTGACCTAATAGGTCAAACAAAATTTCACACTTGCCAGAGTTGCCTTAAACCTGAGACTCGTTGATTTGAGTTTATATCCCCTCTTAATCCCGGCTCTATTATCTTCTTAAAATGTCAAATACGCGGTGAATTTTAAAATCAATTTCAAACCAAATATTTCGTAACCAAATCGGTAAATTTCAATTTTCTCACGGGATTTTAAAAATTGTTTCAAAAGATGCTGCGTATTTTGTAAATTTAAAACAGTTCAAACGGTAGTATAAAGCTTGATTTGAAGGCAACAGTATGTACAGCCAGGGTCAGCGAACGAAAATGGCATTTTCCCACCGAGAAATACAGCCTATTCCACAAGGTTTGTTTACGTATGCATTCAATTATGAAAGTAACACACCGGTCATATCTAACAACCATATTTACAGTGTTTACAATTAGGCTGTTGCTGTACATATCAGGATGCCGGACGGTACTGTAAGTTAAAAATTTTTTATAAGCATATCCAGAAATGCTGGTCAATGTATAGAACAGGGGCGGTACAGTATTATAAAGCATACTTCTAAGCCAAAGTCGGCACCTAAACCTTCACCTAAGCACAAGAATGAGCATATTCCTAAGCCTAAGCCTAAAACTAAGCCAGGCAAAAAATAAGTCTAAGCCTAAAACTAAGCCAAGCAAAAAATAAGTCTAAAGCTTTTGCTTACTCTATTCTAGCACCACAGAATAACTATCCGCCCCTGATCTGTACATGGGACCAAACTGATAAGCAAATGCAGAAATTCTGGCCAATGTAAAGAACAGGGGCGGAACAGTATTATAAAGCATATTCCTAAGCCTAAGCCTAAGCCAAGCAAAAAATTAGTAACAGGCTTAAGCCAAACGTTCCGCCCTTGATCTTTGGGCCGAAATTCTTGACCTGAGTGGGTAACGCGAAGTGGTACAATTAAACAACTCTGTGACAGAGCAAAAACAACCAGAATCCAAACACAATTTTAATGCTAAGTCATTAATACAACATTTCGATGGAGGTCTCCGTTGGGGGCTAATCCTACGTGCCCCCGCTTGTATTTACCAGCGTTCAAGCCTCCATATATCCGGCCTTTCAAAACTTGTAACTAATCGACTATGGTACCCCAATGCCATTTTACAAACTATACAATTCTAAAATATATCCAAAACACCGAAATATCCCTACGGATGTCCTTAACGGAATGAAATCTAACTTTTGACAACTTTATTCCGGTTACAACAATATTCTACTGATTATTGACAAAGATACGAACTTCCATACTGAATCTCGTTTTGTGTTCGGACAACATTATTGAGTTTTGTTGATTTTTTTGGCGTATATCATCATCATCATCATCATCATCAAGTTTTGCGAAAACACAACAGAAACAGTTTATTAACAAAATTGAAAGTAAATGGAAAAAACACTCTTCATATCGAAATAACAATTTTTTAAAGACAAAGTTTCCAATATTTAAACGTTCAGGAATAATTAGACACAACGCCGTAAAAAAATTCCCGTTCCTGCATCTTTGAATGTAGGAACGGAAACAGAAACTGAAATTGAATTTTTGTAGGAATTCTGGCCGGAACAGGAATTCCGGTTGGACCCTGATATATCCATGCTGCCTAATCATTAGCTGGTATTCCCCCTACTTTAAAAATGCTAGATCTGCAGCTAATCTTATGAATATATAGTCATAATACTTACAAGAGGCGGATTCAAACATTTTATACGCGAGGCGGGCTCGTATTTGTTATGAAACACAAAAATTGTAAGGTAGGGACCTTATCCTGTTATCTCCAAAAAATTGCTGAGGGCGAAAAATTGTAAAGCGGACCTTACCATTTTATCACAAAAAAATTTGACGTCGGGGGGCGTATGAAACCCCGTCAGCTGCCTGAGTGTTTTTGCAAGAATGCCTAAATCTGATTGGCTAATTGTTTTACGTAAATTACAAAAAATACTTAAAACAAGTAAAAAACAATTCACGAAATAAAAAAGTAAAACTAAAAACATCGGACTACAGATAAAAAAGACATTCCTAAGGGACCAAAAATAGAAATTCAATTTTGCTATGAGTTCAAACACGTAGTCAGCTCCCATTGCAACGGGGGCTAATCATTGTTCAGGTGGGACATACAAGGGTTTTCGACGAGTTACAAGCAAAACGCATTTTTGCATTATATAATTTCAGTTTATGAGCAGCAATTATGAACTTTACAACAGACTAAAACCTTGAACACGGTCAAAATTCAGCGAAAAAATAAATTATTTTAACATATACAATATCCGGTACCAGGTTCCTGTTTCAGTAAAAATTCAATATCCGTATTCGGTTTTGGTATCCGGTAAATTAATATCCGGTCGCACCCTGCCACGTCCAATTGGCCCTCTCTGGCTGCAGGCCCGGATAAATGCAATGTATGTATTGGAACTTGCTTACGATTTGACTTTAGATTTGCGGTCGTATATTTAAGCTCTGGCTCAAACGTGGGCCTACATCTTACAGCGGCGCTATTCATCTCATGCGGCACTACAAGTGAAAAACTGTTTCCAAATTAATGTAGTGCGGGCCCGTAGCCAAAGGGGGGTGGGGGCAGAAGCGGCTCAGCCCCCATGGAAAAATCTTGCCCTTCCCTAGAAGATTTGTAACCTTGCTTGTAAGTCATTGAAAACCTTTAAATGCCCGTCCTAAAAAATTTTTTAGCCCCTTCCCTAGCAAGGTGGGCTGGCTACGGTCCTGATGCTGTGCCGGGTGGCAATGCACGAACGGTGACAGACGACGGCAGACGTCATGAACAGTAAAGCTTAACCCTAAGAGCGATAAGCTAAAGTTTAGATTGTACTACATGCTTGAATTTCAACTATTCATTACAGTGAGGTTTCGTTTTTTATACTTCAGTTTAGCGACCGTATTCTCAAATGTGTATAGCACCTATAACCAGTTGGTGATATCGTTTTTGAACCTTTGAGCAATGGGAATGCTAACACTGCAAATATCGCTCATTTTTTTGCATTTGATTTGCACTACTCCTGTAGTAATTGATGAGTTCAGCAACTGCAATAGTTAGCGAGTTTGAAAACCTGTTACTAACTGATGATAGTTGCTATACACATTTGAGAATACAAGCCTAAGCTTCAGTTTAAGCTTAGTTGAACTGTCAGCTAACAGCTAAATGGTTAGGCTATAGTTTAGTTCTTATTTTATTCTGTGTTTGCTCGTATGCCTGGGTTCATATTCAGAATATATCCTCTGGGTGACGTTATGCTTGTTGGATGACGTCACAATTTTTTTGATATATCGTGGGTATATCAGCGATGCTACAAGCAATAAAAGGCCTTACCGGTCGTATGGGTTCAAACTCCCAAATAATTTGGTTTTTTAAGTACTTTTCTTTACCAGAAATAATACATTTTACCAAGAATGATACTCTTAAACAAGAGTGTGCAACTGAATACATTGTGTGTAGAAAAGAATGCACCCAGCGCACGTTGCGGTTTTTGCCATACCCCTTATTTAGGGGGTACGTTGTACTAATATTTTGGATTGCAATGTGTCGTAAGTGGTGATAATCCCAACTGAGGGGTCTTCCAAAAAATACAATGCGCGATGGTACACATTGTACCGAACGCAAGTAAGTTACACACTCTTGTCTAAGAATGATCATCCACTCTTGGTGGTACCAAGAGTGCATAATACAAGAGTATGACAACTCTTGTTGGTTGCGCATGCTACTAAATGTACCACCGGTCGTATTGTATTTTTGGCCTACCCCCTTTGGTAGTTTTTGTGGCATGCGGAACGAACAAGAGTTGCCTTCTCTTGTATCATGCACTCTTGGTACAACCAACAGTGGATGATCATTCTTAAACAAAAATGTGCAACGACTCGGGTGTTAGATGGTACAACAAAATGTACCAGCGCTCATTGTATTTTTGGCCGACCACCCCTTCAATTGATGGACCGTCACCAGTTAAACCACATAGTAAACCAAAATATTAGTGCAACATACTCCACTCCTTAAATACGTGGGACTGCTAAAATCGCAACATGATCTGTTTACATTATTTTCTACACAGAATGTTCCCAGTTGCACACTCTTGTAAAAACAGTCATAATTGACTCTTGTGTTTTACCGAGTTTGCCCGAATTTTTGTCACGAGAATTACGATGCAACGATGTAAAATAGCTGTACACTGCAAAAAATGGTGAGCAAAATTGATTCTCTCCGAAATAGGCTCTACAGAACAACGCATATTTAGTCAAATTCGACTCCGATAGCGACAAACTTGACTCACTTAGTCGCACGTTTGACTCTGGCGGAGTCGAATTTGACTCAGTTTGTGTAGTTCGGAAAAGCCTATTTCGGAGAGATTCAATTTGACTCACCATTTTTTGCAGTGTAAAACACATTTACAACGTCGAAAAAAGCCATTTTCGCCCTGAATAAAACTTTTGCCAGAAGTACAGCCCTGACGTAAGAACCGTATACATTTGAAACTGCCAGTTTTTCAGTTATCGACCCCGTTGTGCCCGAATCAAACCATCTAACCTAAAGGCCCATGTAAAGTTCAGGGGCGGAACGTTTTTCTGTGAGACTGAAATAGAGTAAGCTTAAGCTTTAGACTAATGTTTTTGCTTGGCTTACGCTTAGACTTAGGCTTAGGCTTAGGAATATGCTCATTCTTACGCTTAGGCTTAGGCTTAGGAATATGTTTATAATACTGTTCTGCCCCTGTTCTTTACATTGGCCAACATATACACCAACGGCACGGCCATGACTTCGTTTCGTGGGGGTAAAACTGTTTATAGCAGCATTTGACATCGAAATGTTGAGAAGTTGTTGTTTGAACTCCACGATCCAGCAGGTTATTCTAAGGCCTGTAAAAGTGATTTCGTTTGTTCGAAATTTTCGACGGCTTTCTGGTGGGTCTATAAAAGAGTAGATTTAGATTCTAGATTTGGTTTAGGTTTAGTAATATACGCTTAATCTACTGTAACGCTCTTAAAAGTAACAATAAGCTTAGGCTAAGGAATACGCTTAATCTACTGTAACGCCCCTAAAAGTAACATTAGGCTTAGGCTTAGGAATACGCTTAATCTACTGTTACGCCCCTAAAAGTAACATTAGGCTTAGGCTTAGGAATACGCTTAATCTACTGTAACGCTCCTAAAAGTAACAATAGGCTTAGGCTAAGGAATACGCTTAATCTACTGTTACGCCAATAAAAGTAACATTAGGCTTAGGCTTAGGAATACGCTCAATCTACTGTTACGGCCGTAAAAGTAACATTGGCCGCTGGTTCTATATGTTCAGTTTATTGGTAATACATACGACGTTGGCATTTAAATTGCTTTTTAACTGCCATTAACCCACAAACTCTGGACAAGGCAAAACCTGATGTTTGACAACAAACAAACCAATCGAAAACTTGAAATTAAACCTGAAACCGGTGTCCCCGCAGGGGTGGGACACTGGGGAGCCGTGCACCCTCCACCCACAAATTTGGCTGTTGCCCCCCCAAACAGACTCGTTCTAAAAGTAATCAATTTTGAATTGCAATTATAGGGGGACTCAAAATTATTCGATGTCTGTCCCCCCAAATTTAATTTTCTTCGGGCTTCCCTCTAAATCCTGTATCTTGCATTGCGGTGGCTATTTTTTAAATTTTAATCTAAAATCTAACTATTTGATATGGTTTTGGTATAAAACCAAACAGCGGAAAAAGCCAGCAACCAGACGAACCAGAGGGAAGTGTGAACCAGAGACACAGCCCCTCCGGAAAATTTTTTCGAAACTTACAAACGGCTCATATCGTCTTGTATGGCCTTACAACAACGACCGCAAGGCCATTCTGAAATGGTTTTGGCGTTCCATAGCATGTTGACATGGCTAAGGGCTTACTTACTGATAACGAGTTAGACCGGATTTAATTTTGGTGCTGGGGGCCACTGGTGGATCCAAGAGTAGGTTCCCTGGCATCCGCTTCCCTCCGCAACAGGGATTAAAATTAAAAGTTTGTTTTAAGATTTAACGCTAAAATTGAGTTTGGTTTCTGGTTCGTTTCGCTTGTGAGTTTTTCTCACATTTGTGCATCCGCCAGCTAAAAATGTTGGCATACAAGGGATTTTGTTGATTTACAAGCGAGGTTGAAAATATTTTTGGAAAGCCCAAAACTCTTCCACAGGGGCACAGCGCCCTTGTTCGCTTTGGTTATGGCCCTGCTTTATCGTAAAAACCAATATTTTAGTCGTTTTTACGCTGTTCTGACCGTTAAAACTTCAAGAAAAGTATCAGTAGCTTTGCAATTAACCGATATTCTAACCTTTGACATATCAACCGGAACAGTTATTTACATGTAAAATGTAACATAAAATAAACCTTGTACCATACTAAAACCCTCAACGTCAAATGACGTCATCCGGGTTTTAGAACACTTTTCCGGTTCCGCAATTCACTTCCGCCATTTATGGCCCGCAATCAAAGAAGTATGCAAGCAGTGTGTCCGTACTCAGGACAAACCGAATAGAAGTTCCGGTAGGCAACTTGGTCCCGGGCCCTTATTGAATCTTTGAACGCCTTTTTGAAAATTTTCAAACCTCGCCGCTTGGATACAAAGCTGGCTACAGCTATTGCAACAAGTGATACGCGGATACGACACCGGTATTTCTGAAGGACAAGTGCATTTTCACAGGTTTGACAATAATCGTCTGGATTCCATGGTCCAAACGGTATCCGGACAATTCGTCGCCCGGCAACTTGTAATTAGTAACTCAATCAATTCGACAATTTGTCGCCCATCATTATGCTTAGGTTTAGACTTAGGATTACACTTAGGATTATGCTTAGATTTATTTATAGGCTTTAGGACCACTGTTGGGTGACAAAGTTGTCGGGCGACGAATTGTAGATCCGGTCTGAACTCGAACATTTGCGAAGTTAGCGACCGGAAATTAAATTACGGTACGCTTTGCAAGCCTTGGTTTAAATTCAAAACGTATCAGTTACTATAACCGTTGCATTTTTGCCAATTCCCCCTTGTTTAGAGGTGGGTCGCAATCACATGATCACCCCTAAATTAAACTATAAGGAGAGCATGTTTGACGCCGCATATATAAAGTGCCATGGTTCGCACCGGTTGTACCCCCCTCCCCCCAAGTAAAGGGGGCGACAAAAACGCAACGCGTGCCGGGTACATTCTTTTCTACACATAATGTGCCCAGTTGCACATTCTTGTTAAAAAGCGATTATCCACTCTTGTTAAAACGTACAAGCCATGGTAATAATCATTGAAAAATTACGGTCCAGGTGCTTAAATGTGCTAAAAAATGTATACAACTCAGCTGATGTAGAAAAAAAATACAATTGTTGCTAAAACAGTTTTAAAAGTTTTCAAACAAAATACACGAATGGCAAATATTAAAGACTTGTAGGACGATATATCGTTCCCCATATCAGGCCATGGATCAAATTTCATTGGCCAATATGTATGAAATCAATATATATTTATATATATACATATATATTTATATATACATACATATGTATATATCACAGCTGCACGTTACCCGCAGGCATCAGCAGGTAACATGAGCACGGGTAAGGAAATTTTGGCGCGATTATACCCGCGGTTAAAGAATTTTAAAGCGTTGGGTAAAATTTTGTGATTATTAACCCGCCCAAAGTTTTCATTACAAATTTGAAATCAATTAATGTAAAAAAAACTTGAATTTTTAAACTGTTTTTACCGTATGAATGAAAAATACATATTACACTCCTGAGATGGGGCTGTTAAATCGAAAAATATTTGTGGATTTTTGAATGGCAGCAACAATCTTATTCCATTTGCTCATATTCTTCGCGTTCCTATAAATGTTATACTTTTGTTTGGCGTGGAACAATGCGTTTTCAGATTTCTGAAAGAAGTCTTAAGGCAAATTGTGAACAAACCGTAAAGAAATGTATGATTATATGATGTTAACTACAACGATTTTGTACAGACAAGAATGTTTTGATTCACTGATCATACATTGGCAAACATACTAGTTTTAACGATGATAGGTGTTATGCGCAACATTGCAAGGTGTTACACTGTTTACTTAATGGTTTGTTTTGAAAGTTACCGACAGCTTTTTTGTAACGTAAATCGAGTGAGTAACATCTATGCACTGTAAAATTAGAACGAAATTAAAATGCAACACTTTAGCATGGGTCAGTAAATGTGTTAATAAATTTGTCGCATTGCACAAGTTCATTTGGAAATTACGGTTCCGTTAGCTTCTCCTAAAGCAAAAAGGGGCCGGAACTAATAATAGAATTAGGTTGCAAGTCGTTGATTGCCAACATGTAATCCGAAATCTTGTCGTATAATCTGTCGCTTATCACCGTGGTTTGAGATACTTAGGCCGGTGTTGGGCGATAAGGTATCAAGCAACGCATTGTCGTAGATTCGTAAAATTAGCTGCTATTTTTTAATATTTTAGCAAAAAACTCAAGAAAGCTAAAATTACTACAGTCCGAATTTCATAAATAAAGTGTCACGAAAAGAATTTTATTTTTGCTTTGAAAACCACTTTAAGCATTTTTAGCCTGACAAAAATTGTTCGGACTGCGGCACTGTAGTTGCCCTTGAACGCCTTCCGGTGTAGCTTTCAGTGTCCGGTTTCAATTTTGAAACCGAAAAATGTACACTTAAACTACTTAAAAAGGATTTTAAACTTTAACGATTTTTCCAAAAAAAAAATATGACAAAAATGACATTCAACCGAAAAAATGTCTTCTTCATAAATTAGCTGTGCTATTATTCTTTGTTTTGCCATGGCTTTTTGGCTAAAAACTAAATATGAGAAACACTGCCAAGAACAAGATAGGGATACACATCCACTAGCGGATCCAGAGGGAGACGTACGCCCCCTTGTCATATGAATTTATTTGTGATAAAATGATAAGGTCCCTACATCTACAGATTAGTAGCTGGTGGTATTAATTTTTGTTTTGCCTTGGCTTTTTGACTAAAAACTACGTATGAGAATCGCTACCAAGGTAGCGGATCCAGAGTAAGACGTCCGCACTCCCCGTAAAGAATTTTTTGTGATAAAATGACATAAGTCCTATACGTACAGATTCGACTATTGTACAGCGTCGGAAAGTACTCAACCAGAAAATTTTTAGCGAGTGCGACTAAACTTGCAGTGGGCCAATCAGAGATAGGCCCCTAAGACACGCGAGCGCCTCTTCTTAGAGCGATAGAAGGAAATCGCTAACCTCGCTACTGACGACTAATACCGGTCAATTTAGGCAACTTTTCGCTAAACCGACGAAACCATAAAGGCACTTTTGTAGTTTGCCTTCAAAGTTGGAAAACTTCCTTCCCAAAGTTGTGAAACGGATCGTGTTTTGTACCTTCAAGTCGCCAATTCTGGATCTGCCAACCCCCGTGGACACCCGCACTTTGAAACGACACAAAAAAGGGTGGCAGCTACAGCCTCTCAAGCCTTCCCCCCACACTAACCGGTTCTTATACGCCGAAACAGTCCAAAAGTAATTTTGTCAACGATTTTAGATGTCTTAAAAATAGATTGCTTAGTGTGGCAGATTCTTCGGGGGGTGACAGGTCGACATCCTGCTCAGTATACATTGGAAATATGGGTGGGAATATGGGGTTACTTCAGGGGTGTAGTAGAAATATTGGTGTACTCAGGGGAGCAGTAGACCATTGAGAAAAAATACCACAAAAAGTACGGTTGTTTAGTCAAAAGACCCCCATTCATAGATCTGCATAGTGCCGCGGGGTAGAAACTGCAAAATTGCCAAATATTGTTTTAGCGCAGGGCTCACAATGATTTCAGGTCCACACAGGGGAACTATAAAGTAAGAAAAAAATTTCTCACTTTACTACGCTCGGTAACCAGTGCCGGAGCAGACAGGGGTGGCGGTTGCCTCACCCCCCAAACTCGCGAGAAGTAAGCGAGAAACCAGACGCAATTTAAAACTTCGGCGGTTTTGTTTAGACCGGTTAGCGTGGGGGCAACTTTAGGGGTGGCCCCCCGAATGGGGGGTATGAAGGGTGGCTGCTCTGGCCCTGTCGGTCACGAACCTCTATTGTCATTGGTTGAACTATAACATCATCATACAAATTTTGCCAGCTACGTCACTGGTAAAAATCACAAATCCAAAACGATTTGAAATGTTTTCAACAATTTTTCCACCTCCGGAAAAGTAAAAAAAATGTTGCTGACAAACTTACTGAAACTAAAACTTTCGCGTTGGAATTTAAAACCTTTTTATGCAAAAATTGCGCTGGCTTCTTACTCGCTTCGCGTTCGAGGTTTATAGCTGACTGATAGTTTGGCTTTTGGTTAAAGTACCAAACATATTATCGTTGTTGATAGATTTGAGTAATTTTATTGCATAATATTTTACAAATTGACCAAAAATTTCAATTTAACCATTCCTGTCTAAGAGTATTAATTTCATCTCCAGCAACTAGGGTGCAACAGGAGGTGAAATATACCGGAACCGGAGCCGGAGGTAAACAACACTTGCCGAAGCCGGAGCCGGAGATGAGGCAAAATTAGGTAGTAAAAATGATGGTTAATTAGTTAATTTTAGCCAATATCTGCAATATGTCGTTAAGTTGTTTGGTTTTACGTTAATTTTCTGGGAAATTTCGGAATTCTTTTCTAAAAATTGTGACGAAACTAAAACTAAAACGCACCAATCAGATAAATTTTGCTAAATTATGCAAAATTTTGCCACCAAAATTGCCGTAACTTTCGGCAAAAATTCAACCGCAGCCGGATGCCGATTTTCTGCCGGAGCCGGAATCGGAGGCAGACATCCGGTTGTACCCTGCCAGCTATCAATGCCTATTTCTCTTTTCCGACCAAACCATAAACCGCCAAAAAACCCGCATTTGATAAGCGGCCTTCAAATCTCTTTTATGTTTAAAATATACACAAAATATGATTTTTTTCTTCAAAAAACACTCAAATTCAAACAATAAAAAGTAAATTTAAAGCAAAAAAACACGTATCGAACCCCTGTTTATCTTAATATATCGGCCATAAATTATGATACAACCTGTTGTAGAATCGAGCCAGTAGCCAAAAAGGGGGGGCCCACGGCCGGAGCTCGTCCCCGCCTGAAAAAATTATGGGCCTCCCTATAAGATTGGTCAACCATTGTTGCAAGTGAACAAAAACACGTGTGTGCCTCAGCTGAATAATTTCTAGTCTCCCATAGCAAGGTGAGCTGGCTACAGGCCTGTGTAGAAGACATTGACATAAGATTTGAGTTCGAAACTGTTATCAAACCTCATGTAAATCGTTTTTTGCCAACGAGCGTTAAGCGAGTGAAATATCTATTTGACTACTAGAACTTAGGGGGTTTGGCCACTGCGGCCACGTGTCACCGTATGCCACCAAATAGATTTTGCTTATCGTTTTGCTACTGCAGTGGCGTGCGGCTTACGGTACAGGTAGTATTTCGCGACACTAAGCGTACTCTCTAAAAACTTAAACTTAAATTATAGCTTAACTAAATTTGAATATCAGTTTAAGTAAAACTTAAATTGCTGGACGGACAGAATTTTAAGTTTTATTTAACTAACGTGTTTCTTATGTTTAACACGAGTTTAAGTAAACTTATTTTTAGTTTAAGAAACAAATGCAGCCCAGAAATTATGTCTAACAAAGAGTTCATTTAGTTTAGCTTAAACTGAAATATGTAAGATTTTAAATCAGTTTAAACGTAAGCCTATCGGTTAGTTTAGTTAATCAAGAAAGTTAGCTTAATACTGGTGAAGCTTAAATCAACTTAATTTAAGCTTTTAAAGAGTATATTTTAAAATTGATGATTTTGGCTCGAACGAATTCGAAATTGCGTTTGCATTCTAAGTCAATTTAAGCAAGTACGTTGTGACCTTCTGATGAATAATTTGAATCGCAACATTATCATATGACCCGCACCCTGATGCCTCGAGCCCGAAACGCAAAGGGAGTATGGGAAAAGGCCACCCTCGAATCATTTTTTCAAAGAAACGACGGTTGCCCAGATTGTAAGCCGTACGATATCTCCTATGGTCTCTTTTCGGATACATTGAAATTCATACGTATATCAGGCTCGCAGCCAGGATTTTGGAAAAATTTAATGTCCTAATGAATTACGAAAGACGAGTCCCTAAGTTTTACACCTATACCCCCCTGGTAACGGGCCTGGCTCGTAGCCAGAGAGGGTTGAGCAGGGGGGAACTTAGCCCGTTTAGAAAACCACCCATGTAAAGATCAGGGGTGGAACGTTTTTCTGTGGGACTGGAAGAGAGTAAGTTTAAGCTTTAGACTAATTTTTTGCTTGGCTTATGCTTAGGCTCAGGCTTATGAATATGCTCATTCTTACGCTTACGCTTAGGCTTAGGTTTAGAAATATGCTTATAATACTGTTCCGCTGCTGTTCTTTACATTGGCCAGAAAACCTTGCCCCCCTAGAAAAGTTTCAGTTGCGGCTCATGTCACATCAGCACTGTGTCCCTCTTAAAAGTGTTCTGGGTCCCCTGTAGAATGTTGTACTGGCTACGAATTCACCTTGCCAATATATTCTTTACCTAAAATACCAAAAAAAGCCTTATTTGCGGACGGATTTTAAAGTTTTAAACCACCCGTAAAGTTCGAACTATATTTCCAAGTGTGGGTATTTAGTTTCTCAGGAAGTTTCAATATTTCTAACACAGGACCTGTGCCAACAGTCCCTGGTGTGACCGCCAGCTGCGGACCCGCCTTGCCGATGTGTTTTGGCCTAAAATGCCATCCGCTGAAAACCGCCTATAATTTGTACGGTTTGATTTTAGATATAAAAACAGATTTAGAACAACAGCCGGTGAAAAGATAAATAAATTAGGCTTTTTTTCTGCGTAACAGTGGGTTTGTTTTGGACATTTTAAAACCGAAAAATACATCAAAACACTGCTCAGCCCTAAAAATATTTGGGGAACAAAACGATTGGGTAGAACCCACGGCCAATGTAAAGAACAGGGGCGGAACAGTATTATAAGCATATTCCTAAGCCTAAACCTATTAAGTCTATGCCTGAACGTAAGAATGAGCATATTGCTATTAAGCCTAAAGCACAAGGCAAGCGGAAAAATTAGTCTGAAGCTTAAGCTTACTCTATTGCAGTCTTACAGAAAAACGTTCCGCCCCTGGGAACCACAAAATTTATACACCGGGTCAAAAGGTTCGTTGAGGTCCCGAGTTGCTGTGGTGCTTCGTTGCAAACACGGAACTAAAATTAGCAAAATTAAATTAAGCCCTATTCACACGTGCATGTTTTCGCTGCGAGAACTTGCAGCTACAACTTGCACTAGCAAGTTTTGTCCAAAAATCCCTTTCGAAAAAATTGCAGCTGCGAATAATTCACTAAAAATCATAGAAAGGAAGGTTCCAAAAATCCCTTTCGAAAAAATTGCAGCTGCGAATAATTCACTAAAAATCATAGAAAGGAAGGTTAATGGATGCTAAATCTGGTGTCAAAATGATGCTAAGAGAATCACATGCCTATTTGACTTAGTATATATGAACATTTTATAATACATTATAAGCACTCAACTTTGCAAACTGCGTCAAATGATATATCACTTGCCCAACTTTACGAAAATAATTTTAGGTCCTAAGAGGCTAAACTTGTGGCCTTAAAATCGAATTTTTCAAAAATTCAGATTTGGGCATGGAATGAGCAGGTGGGTGCCATCAGCAGCTCAAATATGCAAAAAGTTTCAAAATGCAAGCATTTTTGGGCAAACGCCGGCTAAGGGTGGGTTAACCGATAACTCCGACAAAAAATGAATTTTTTCCATTTTTCCATTTTTTTCTAGAAAAGATGGAAAAAATTCATTTTTTCCGGACAAAACACCCCTGTGGTATAACACAACAAAGGTGTCTGATGCGTGCACAAATGAGAGGTGCCATCCAGCTGAATAGCAACTTGTGAGGTTGAGTTCGACAGAAAATTAGAAAAAAGATTTGTAGTTTCATTGTTAAGGTTCAGACAATGACATATGAACATGCAGATAGGGTATAAAGAGGGTGGGTAGGCACAACGCGGGTACAAAAAGAGATAGGGACATTTTGTTACGAATGGGTGTGCATTTTAACGTGGATAACCCATTACACGAATTTAATTGGAAGTTTGGTTCAAAAGTAAACGCTGGACACAGCTGGAAGGGAATGTTGGTTCAACCAAAAATAACAAAATTAAACCGCATAAAGCAATAATGTTAAGATCAAAGAAGCAGTACTCATCAGTAAAAAATACTGTGAGTATAATTAAGCCTTTAGATGACGAAACAAAAATTACCTCTGCCTTCCATTCAGATTCGGACCCATGTAAACATCAGGGGCGGAACGTTTTTCTGTGGGACTGCAATCGAGTAAACTTAAGGTTCAGACTATATTTTTGCTTGGTTTAGGCTTCACGATAAACACATTCTCACGCTTTGGCTTACGCTTAGGCATAGGCTTAGGCATAGGAATATGATTATAATTCTGTTCCGCCCCTGTTCGCTAGATTGGCTCAGATCGGTCACAGTTTACTGTGAACGCAAGCAACAAAAACGTCTGGTATATTGCAGGAATTGCAAAATCTAGTCAATCAACGCCTCAGACACTTAAGCGAAACTCCTCACCGGCTTACCGGATACAAGGCGTAAATACCTATTTCTTACAGTTACTCTGCGACGATATGTCGCTGTTACGCAAGTTATTTACTAAAATTAATATAAGGACCAATGTTACTTTTAGGGCCATAACAGTAGATTAAGCGTATTCCTAAGCCTAAGCCTAAGCCTAAGCGTTGCAAAAGCGTATTCCTAAGCCTAAGCCTAAGCCTAAACCTAAACCTAAACAAAAAATGTAACAGTAGATTAAGCGTATTCCTAAGCCTAAGCTTAAGCGTTGCAAAAGCGTATTCTTAAGCCTAAGCCTAAGCCTAAGCGTTGTAAAAGCGTATTCCTAAGCCTAAGCCTAAGCCTAAGCCTATAGCGTAAGCCTAAGCAAAAAATGTAGTCTAAAATGAAAGCCTACTCTTTTACGGACCCATAAGAAACCGGGACGACCCTAAAAGTAACATGGGCTTACTTAAGTATGAAGTCTTACTTTTGTAGAGTTACGGTAGCCCAGCAATTAGCATTTTCAGAATATGTTATAAGCTGGCTGTCAGTCGAGAACTCGCGAAACAAATCAAAACTTTTACGCGAGTAATAGCGAAAAGTGAAATTGTGTATGTGTCGTAGACCAATCTGCTATTCAGGCCAATCACCAATTGGCCTAGGTCAATCTGCTATTGGGAGCAAATAACACTTTGGCCAAGGCGAAATAGCGACTGTAAAAGATGTCGCAAAACAACAGTGATGTAAAACGAACGCTGATTGGTTAACGGTGTTGCGTCTGTCCAAATAATCAAACCTGATTGGTCTGTAAGTTCAACAGCAGTTTAGCGCAGGCCAAACTGCTGATACATTAAATATCAGGTTGGCTTAGGCCAATTAGTAATTGGCCTGAATAGCAGATAAGCCTACGACATATGCATGTATGCATAAATATGTCGCAAGCTCAACACCTAATAGTTCAAGTGGTGTATAGCTGATTTCTTACAAGACCAATCGCAAACTGGTGATATTTGCATCAACCAATTAAAACTAAATACGCGAAGGAAGTGTTCACAGGCCAGTAAATTATGAATATGCCTAGAAGTTTTATAGCAGATTGGTCTAAGATATTTACACTAATTCCTGCTATGAAATAAGCATTGACAAGCGTTGGATGTTGTGGTACGTTAAGTATAGACCGTATCCATTACTTAAACAGAGGAAAACACCCGCATTTCGAACCGAATTTATATTCCAATCGTTACAGGTGTTTCGTTTACTTCATGCCCGTAGCCAGCTTACTTTGCAAGGGGAGCTAAAAAATTTTCAGGCGTGGCATACAAGTGCATTCAACAACTTATACGCAAGGTTGAAAATTTTCTAGCCGGCACAAAAAATTTCCGGAGACGGGAGTGACACCCCTGGGCCCCCTTTAACTACAGGCCCGGTTCACTTCACTGACGAGTTTATTTTTCACCTTTGCCGGTATTTGCCATACAGACCCCTTCTGATTTATAGCCAGATTATATGCTTGGATCGACCATTACTTACTTTTGACGCGTGAAGATGGCATATGACTACATTTACGGTCGATTTCCGATACAGTTTGACCGTCATCGGTTGGATTTTGTTGATTTTTTCGTTCAATAACACACAATGCACAGTCATCAACATTTTGAGTTGATCCAAATAATCCACATGCGTTCGAAAATACATTCGAAGCTGCATTATCATTATTATTATTATTATTATTATTATTATTGTAATTGCAGTTGTTGCGATAACTATAAAGACGTCCACCGCGAGGCAACGTTGACGTATCCCAAATACTGTCTGGATCGTCGAGCGGTTCACAGATTGGTTGCAATAGCGCAACTGCAGTGTGCATTCGTTTCAACGATTTATGAAAACTGCCAGCGGCACGATTTCGAACCAAATTTCCCAGAGTAGTAAACCCGATTGGAGGCGCAGAGGTACTCGGAGTTTGCGGGGTTGAGCCACCATTTTTCGACGAATTTTCACCGTTTTCAGTGTCCGATCTTGTTCCGTTGACCGCTGCCTCTAAATCTGCCACAGTTTCCGGAGTCGATGAAGATCGACGAAGGAAGAAACGTGTCCCAGACGGCCGCTGCGGACTTTCGCTTTCCAAGTCGTCTTTTTCTTCAACGTTATTTTCGATTTTATCACAAAGGTTTGGCGAAAATATATTCGGTAGTATCACACTGTTCAGCATCATTTCGCCAACCACCGATCGAGACTGTGTCAACGAAACGGTCGTTGGATTACTGTAGCCGAGTGCATCGTTTTCGTTGACTGTCGACGTTTGGTTACTGTAGTTTGCATCAATTTGATTTCCTATCGATGACGTCATTGCGCTGTTGGTTTTACGCTTGCGCAATTCGATTGGCTGACTGCGGTATCGTTTAAAACTGTTAGTCAAACGTTCGATGCTGGTTAGAGAACGATTGCTTCCACCAATTGTTGTTGACTCATCATTGTCTTCGCCATTTGTATTGGTTCCTTGTTGGTTATTTCTCCACAAATCATTTCGCATCCGATCTGAAAGGCCTCGAAGCTTTTGGAGGCTATATTGACGCCGAAATTGGGCCAGTTTTCCGTTCAGAATGTCTTCCGCGCCTACTGAACTTTCGCCAATATCTTTCACAACATCTATGTTGTGTATTTTTGTCGTACAATTGTTATTATCATCGCAATTATTCTTGTAATTATCACCATTATTATTATTGTTATTATTATTATTGTTGTTGTTGTCGTCGTCGTTGTACTTGTTGTTATTGTTGTTATTGCTGTTACTACAAGTTCCATTGTTGTATCCGTCGCTGATTGCAGTTGCACTATCAATGCGTGACGATCCTAATGCAGTTGCAACTGCAATTATTTTCGATGTTATTAACCTTCGGCCGGATCGATTTGTGAGAGCATTTAAACTGTTTGAAAACGATAATTTTGGCGAATTTTCAACAATTTTGTTGTTTTCAACTTTGTCGCTGTTGTTGTTACTGTTGTTGCTGTCGTTGTTGTTGCTGTTGTTGTTATGTATTGCACTGTTGAGTTGTGCCATGTTCCGTTGCAGAGATGGTATAGCAACAGTTGCGCGCGACAGACGTCTTACATCGGTGAGACTTTGAGTCGGAGAATCATCTGAGTTTGTGAAATTTTGTTAACTTTTTTAAACGTTTGAAACTTATATTTTCATATTTTTTTAATTTTATCAAATTTTTCACATTTTTGAGAATGTCTTTAAAACTTCGCCTAGGGTAACGGCTTTGCTCAGAAATCTTTCAAAAACAAAACTGTTCCTACACAACTCTGCATCTCAAACAACATATTCCTAAATCGCCATAGCATAATACTTCAAGTTTTGTATAATTTTCAAAATAATTAAAATATGGTCTTTGCAAATAAATAGGTTGTACTAACCTACAACCGACGTAAATCTGTCTCATAGGTCTTGTAAATTTCTAACCAGTACACTTAACTTATTTAATGATTATAAGCAACAACTGTTGCATTGTGTACGCATTTTATTGTGGAAGATGCATAACATATCACTCGAGTGAAAATTTAGTCAAAAGTTTAAACTAAGTTGATTTGTGTTTGTTAAACTTACAATTCTCGTTTAGTTAGTCCGTTCAGCCATTTAAGTTTTACTTCAACTGAATATTCAAGTGCAGTTAAGCTGTAATTTAAGCTCTTACACAGTAGAAACAAACGCTCATAGTCGCTGTTGTACACTGCAAAAAATGATAAATCAAATTGACTCTCTCCGAAATAGGCGTTTCCGGACTACACAAACTGAGTCCAACTCGGCTCCGCCGGAGTCAAACGTGCATCGCAGTGAGTCGTATTTGACGCTGGCGGAGTCGAATTTGACTCAATTTGTATTGTCCGGAAAAGCCTATTTCGGAAAGAGTCAATTTGATTCACCATTTTTCGCAGTGTATATTATCTTTTGCAATTATTAATAATTGCAAATGTAATATATTCTTTTAAATTAAAATTGTTTTCCAACCGTGTCTTGCATACTAGCAATCGCTGGCCACTAATCTTAGCCAAAGTATCAAAATAAACTTCAAGATAAACTCTGATTTAAAGCTATAACTGATATAGAAGAATTAAAAAAATTTCACTTGCTGCACGCGACATTAGACGATTAATGGCCTGGAATCAAAAAACTTTTATGCGGAGAGCGGCCGATGAGTTCCAGATGGGTTCACACCCCCATCGCCTTATTGGTTACAAAGTCCCGACCCTGATATGCTTGCAAACTATTAAACGGAAGATTCGTTTTTGATTTTTACCGAACTGTTTAAGCTAACTTTTGTTGGTTGCCGAAAAGCACCAGCGTTCAAATCATAATTTAAAAACTGGAATGCAGAGACAGCTTACAAGTCAATCTTGGGTTTGAGTAGAAAAACTAAATTGAACCCAAAGTTACAGTTCACGAAGAAACGTCAACAATTTTAATACCAAATTGCCCGTTTAAAAAGTGGTTTCTGTACTGTTTTGAAGGGGAATGTATAGAACAGGGCCGGAACAACAGCAGTATAAGCATATTCCTAAGCGTAAGCCTAAGCCTAAGCCTAAGCATAAGCGTAAGCGTAAGCCTAAGCCTAAGCCTAAGCCTAAGCCTAAGCGTAAGGATGAGCCGATTCCTAAGCCTAAAGCCTTAGCCTAAGTAACAAAATTAGTTTAAAAGCTTAAACTGACTATTATAGCCCCTCCGGAAAACGATCCGGCCCTGTTCTATACATGGGCCGTTTTGGATTGAAGTTTGTTTATGAACAAACGAAACAACATTGCATTTTAAGCTGTACTTTAAATGCATTTACTTAAGGATTTAAGTCAGTTCACTGTAAATTCCAGTTTTGTTGATTTTAACTCAGAACGAGTTGAATCCAGAAGCGTGAGCTCTGAATTATGTCTTTAACAACTCAGTATTTTGGACGAACTCATTGTGAATTAATCAATTTATTCGGAATTAAATGACTAATTCGCTCTCTGAATTGATTAATCAACTCATTGGAATTTACAGTGTATGACTGTTGTACACTTCTCGCACATTTAAAGTTCAAGTCGCGTTTAGGTTTAGGCGCTGACTTAGGAAAAGCTTAGGTAAAAAGTTTAGGCACAATGTTAGGTAATTCATTTTCTAAACCTATACATAACCTAAAGCCAAAGCCTGTGTCAAACTCGAAGCCTGTCAGGGAAATGTACAAGAGTTCTAACTTATGCGTACAAGTTCTTGCAGCGAGAACTTACAGCTGCAAGTTTGTTCGAAAACTGGCCCATTGTAAAGATCAGTGGCGGAACGTTTTTCTGCGGGACAAGAAATGAGTAAGCTTAAAGCTTTAGACTA
The DNA here is from genome assembly GCA_030248215.1 of Enoplolaimus lenunculus. Classification (NCBI taxonomy): domain Eukaryota; kingdom Metazoa; phylum Nematoda; class Enoplea; order Enoplida; family Thoracostomopsidae; genus Enoplolaimus; species Enoplolaimus lenunculus. Next base: position 123,999 of record JASANG010000980.1, on the reverse strand, counting down.
ATTTTTTGCTTGGCTTAGGCTTAGGCTTAGGAATATATATGCTTATTACACTGTAAATACCAATGAATTGATTAATCAATTCACCTAGCGAGTTGGTTATTTCTGAAATAATATCAGTAAACATCAACTTACTATGAGTTGAGTTGATTCTCACCCTGAGTTGAGTTGACTCTGGGTGAGTTGATTATTTAACTCAGAATGAATTGAATTCACTCAAAATTCTGAGTTCTGATAGTCCTAACCCAGGCCGCGTGATTCAACTCATTCTGAGTTAAAATCAACTCACTGAAATTTACAGTGTATACTCTTCCGCCCATGTTCTTTGCATTGGCCCGAAAACTCAATACAAAACTTGCAGCTGCAAGTTCTCGCTATGAAAACTTGTACGTTCAAATGGGATAAGTGAAAGTCATTTTTTTTGCTTTTTTACCAAAAATAACAGTGTGAACTTGTAGTGGCATAACGAAGAGTTTTAAAGTTTTTTAGCAAATTCAGCCAATCGTAAATTTTTATCTCATATTCTAAAAGTTTGCAAATTAAAAATATAAAAGTTTGCAAATTTCATAAAAAAATTTATTTGAAACTTTTTTACGACTCGAGTGAAGGGTTGAACGGTGAAAAGATTTGAATTTCTATAAATAAGGGTACCAAATATACGTTATATAATTTCATTCAGTTAAAGCAAAAGTCGATGATAAGAGTGTGCAACTTCCAAAAATACGCGTGGTATAAAAAGTACCACCGCGGGTTGCGTTTTACCCATACCCCCCTTATTTTAAGGGGGGGTTAAACTGCACACAGAACTCAAGTTAACCTAAATCAAGAAAATAGTCTAACAATGTTTGCACTGAATATCGCAACAGTATTTGCGTGCTTTCAAAATTTCAACACTCCCTAAATGCGGGGGTAAGAGAAAAATGCAACGCGTGCCGAGTACATTCATTTGTTCACAGAATGTAAGCAGCTGCACACTCTTGTTGATGTATGCATCATCCACTCTTGGTTGAATGAATTTTCGACTGCGTATAAATCGAATCAATCTGACCTATCGTTGTAAATGTTAATACTGTAGTGACCAGAATAAGAAGGGAAACTGATATTTATTTTGCCTCTCCAGAGGGTATCCCCTGTTATACGGTTACGGACTGTTATTTATTTTTAACTCACTCCACTCTAGTTGAAACCAACACCCTTTTTAATATTCTATGTTTTGGACAGACGGATTCTATCCACTAACGAACTCTAATTACGGATTCAGATTCCTATTGATTGGGACGCAAACGACACCCCCTTTATTACTCCTACCATTCTTGCTTGGGTAACCAAGCCAGTAGCCAGCTCACCTTGCTAGAGGCTAAAAGTTTTTGAGGACGGGCATACAAGGGTTTTCTATGACTTTACAAACAACGTTAAATTTTTTTTGGGTGGGGGCAAAATTATTTCTGGGGGGTTTGAGCCTTCGTATGGTCTTCCGTGGCTACGTGGTTTTTAGCAATTATACCCCCCCTGTAAAAAATAAATTTTTTGTTGGTCCTGGTTCCTGGGGCACCACGGTTAGGTGCTAGAAAAAAAAACGCAGTCATCCCATGACTTAATAATCAAAATAAGTAGATTAGCCATGTCCTCCCAGGCCATCCTGGTTCAACGTCCGTATCCATCATCTTTATTAATGGTTTTCTTCCGCTGACCCGATTTTAATTTTTAAAACCAGAAAAATGTTAAAAAAAGCTGAATAATAACCTCTGTAGCTGTGTATTTTATATTAATGATGCTTCTAAACACTAAAATACAACGCTAGAAATATTGTGCGTAGCTTCAGTTAAACCGGAAATCAACTGAGTGAAACCCGTACAAACATTGTTTAGGCCGAGTCTAGGCATCGACTTTAATAACCTGTTGCCAAGCACTCGTTTGTCTAAAATCACGCTTCTATATACACACCGCGCAGTTGGAAAACTTTGTCAAAAAATATTTTTTTGTATAATTTTAGTTTTAAGTAAACTTTTTTAACTTATTCTTTGCATCATTTTATATTTTACGCAAATGTTGGTATTTATTAATCTGATTTTATAAGTAAATTTATTTGGGTAAAAGATTAAATGTTCAAAATGTTTGCATTTATATTTTACCCAAATGTTGGTTTTTAATATCTTATTTTAAGTATATTTATTTGGGTAACAGATTAAATAATGTTCAAAATGTTTGCATTTATATTTTAACCAAATGTTGGTTCTTATTTATCTTATTTTAAGTGTATTTATTTGGCAATTTAATTTTTACGTTTTTTAAAATCACGAATGTAAATTGAAAAAAAGATTTAAAAAATGTTCAAAATAAAAAAATTAATCAAAAAATTTAATGAATATTTTTTGTACTTTTCAGATTAAACTTTTAGACGCTGTTTTCTATTTTTGCAGACGAATATTTCTTAAATATTTTGTCTAAAAATTAAATAAAAAACGTTTTTAATCCTAAAACGGTAATTTTTTCTGTAAAAATGATTTTAAATCATTTAATTTTATTTTCTTTTTACATTTATTTTTTAAAAAATTCTTCTCATACTCATAGTACGTTCTTGTTAATATATCTGCTAATAGGCTCGAGTTCGTGTTTGGCTGAAAAACCAAACGACTGTTGGATCACATATACATTTTGAAATTAATAATGCAATTTCCACAATAACATGCGTACACCAGGTAACTTTTTGGATGATGAGTCGAAGACAGATAAATTCCAAAAAAACTTGTATATCACGTACTGTATTGACCCGAATAAGAGGGGGGTAATAAGAGGGGGTCCCCATTTTGGGTTCGAATCAATAGAAGTCCGTATCCGTAATAAGAGTCCGTAAGCGGATAGAGTCCCTAAACCCTAATTAGAGCCCATAAATGTCAATTAACCCTAACTGTTGCGCATAAATGACTCCAGGACCAAATAATTTGAGTTCGAAACTTTAAAGCGTACTTAAATTTTGAAAGTACATTATCTTTGAATATCGCGCAAGCTATTGACACAAGGCAAATAAACATTTAATTCAACGGATAATTGCAGTACCGGATATATATCAGTAATGAAAGGCGGTGGAGCGTGGGTTAAAAATAAATAACAGTCCGTAACCGAATAACAAGAGGGCACCCTCTGAAGAGGCCAAATGAATATCAGCCCCCCCTCTTATTCGGGTCAATACAGTACAAAAAATAGAACATTTTTTAGCTACGAAATCGCTCAAAATTCGCAAAATTTTTGAATTTTTGTTATCCTTACCGTATAGTTGAAATATAGGCCGTTGTTCTTCGTATAACGACATGGTGTCTTGCCTGCAAACTGGCTTATTATGATCATAATTTAACGTTTGGGTACTGCCAAACCGTACGCTATCAGTCGATCGTCGCGGCGAATGCGGCATCTTCAAAGACAGCACTGATCCTTTGTGATTTGCCGGAGAGGAAAGGCTTTTGCGATTAGTCAAACTGCGGCCATTTTTGCTTTGAAGTCGCCGACGGGTACAACTAGTTTCTTCGATGTAGGTTTTTTGCTGAACTTGTTGTTCATAACCTGTTCCCATTGGCGATTTCAGTCGAGATTTAAGATTGAGTAAACGATTTCTTAGACGTGGACTCAGTTTTGATGAATACTTGAAATTTCTCGACGGCAGCAAGACGTCTGGAGCTGAACTATTTTCTCTGGCCGTTGCCTGTCGCAAACAAGGTCGCAATTCTCTTTCTCCATTGTTGCCAATAGGTTTTCGTAACCCGTTGCTGAGTGGATTAAACTGCGAAGTTGAGTTCATTTTTATCCCAACTGCCGTTTGATTTGATACTTCATTTTGCTGACAATTGCGTAATGGCAAGCTTGACGTACTTTCATTGGATAAAATTGAACATTTTACACCGTAACGAACGTTCATGTCATTGTTTGCTGAATATAATGCGGTTTGCTTTTTGTGATCCCGCATTGAATAATTTAGAAATCGTGGGTTTTTTGTCGAGGTCAAACTGCATCCGTCAATTATTGCTTTCGAACTACAACCATCGTGAATGGCTTCCGAACTGCAACCATCAGATAATACTGTCAAACTGCAGCCATTGCAGTTGGCTTTCGAACTGCAACCATTGCAGTTGGCTTTCGAACTGCAACCATTACAGTTGGCTTTCGAACTGCAACCATTACAATTGTATGTGTCACTGCAACCATCATGAATTACTGCCGAACTGCAACCACTGTCTTTGGCTTTCGAACTGCAGTCATTACAAAATTCATTAATTGAACTGCAACCATCATTTGTTGTATTCGTAGATCGGTCACTTTCATATGAAGTTTTGATTCGACGACATTTTGCGCTTTGAGAACGATATTTTGGTGGCGCAAGCAAATGCTGTGTTCCTAACGGTGCTACTGCTTCAATATTTACACTTTTCAGTTGATTTTTCATGGGTTTTGGGTGATTTCAAACCGTTAATACAATAAGTTTGTGAAAATTGTAGAAAAAAATCCGGTTAGCACTTATAATTAGCCAAAATTGTTACAATATTTGAAAACCAACATCTACAAACACCAATGCAGTGTAATATTGAAAAAACCGTTACAGATGTCTATATTCTATTATATATTCTGTAAAGCCAGCCAAAAAATAGCTGGAATAATGCCCAAATTACGTTTCTTTATACTGTCACAGAATGTTATATAACGCATAATTGACTAGACAACCGAATATGTGGAATACGCAAGTTACCGAATGCACAACAATTTGCATGCAAATTTTCTTTTGACAGAACAATTACTTTTGCGTTCAAAAAAATTTAGCAAACAAAGCAATGCTGGAAAGTTACCCAAAATACGTATGTGGAGTATTCCAACTTTAATTCTATAGATATATGCCTAAATCCTGTCAACATGGTCAGTCCATTAAAACAGTATCCTTGCATTGGTGAGTTGTTTTGAATTTTAGGCAGATTCGTGGCCAGTGCAGCATATATTTACAGAGGGGGGCTAGAAAATTTGATAAAATCACGAAATGATTTCACGCAAGCTGAAAAACGAAATTGCTATGAACGCTAAAATTGTTGCACAGGGGCTCACCCCTGTCGTCATAATTGGATACGAACTTAAACTGATCGCATGACTTCACAGTAAAAACAATGACGTCAAAAACTTTTCAACTGCGGAGAAACAGACATGCGATTAAGAACTGAATTATATTTAAATTGCAACATTAGTTTCAAATATTACCACTGAATTCAAATTAGCTTTGCGAACAAACTCCTTAATATTTAAAATAATTCCTACATAACAAAAACTATTACATATTGGTCTTCAAGATTAAATATTGGCAAATCATTGACAATATAATTCAATAAAGCATCTTTTGAACTGAACAAACTTAAGCGCTATTGACACGTGCAAGTTTTTGCAGCAAAATCATGCATATGTAATTTTCACGCGTAAGTTTTGTCACAAAACAACTTTGAAGTTTTTGCAACTTCAAAATATTCACTAGAATTCATGCTGTTAAATTTCATTCGCACATATGAACGCTGTTGCAACTCGCTTGAATTTGTTGCACCTGCATTTTGATTGGTCAATCGGAAGACATGTGGTTGAGTGTTTCTGAATTAATTTAGACTTTGTGAATTTATTCAAGAAGCTTTGAATTAACTCAAATATCAAAGCTGTTTGATATTTCATTGTCTACGGTGATTGTGACGATATTATTTTCTCATTTTCAAGCAAATATTTGTTTCTGCAAGAAACTCGTGCAGATTGCAGCTGCGTGTTCTCGCTGCAAAAACTTGCACGTGTGAATAACGCCTTTAAAATGCGTTGATGCTATATTAATTAATCTATGCTATAAATCATATGTATTAAAATTAAAACGCTATTTTAAACGCTTTTCGAGTTTCAAACAGCATCTTTGAAACCGCATTTTAATAAAGCCGATAAACTCTAAAACGAATCGCTTGCATATCAAAACGCTATTATGTAAACGCTTTTTAGCGTTTTTGAAAATGCTACATCTGCACCCATATAAACACTGTTTTTAAAAGACGGAAAGTGTTTCGTATTATTGATATGATTCCTAAAAAGATATTTTCAATAATTAAATTTTAAATTTGACGTCAAACTATTGTAACAATTTCAGTTTTCATGAAAATGTTTACATTTCAAATATCTTATCTGGCAATATTCGTAAAATATCTGGCCATTGTTTGTGTAAGTGGGTAAAGATTTTTTTCCATCGCCGGGGTTCATCCGTGGAGCGGCAATTTTGAATTTACAAAAAAGTGATAAATTTTAAAATTTCAAATTTATCTTCACACCCCATAATGTTAGTCAATTGCGATCTGCGTTTGATGCAAGCAAAGGTTACGCCGAATTTTTTACCTTCGCTTTGAAATTGATTATTTTCAGATACATAAAGGTCGAAATTTTTTGATCTGATCCGCGTCGACGCTCGAATAACGTCCGCATGTACTGTGTTAATACACAATGATACAAGGTGAGTTTGCTGGTCGTTTTATTTCCAGAATTAATTCGAAATCATTTTATTAAAAAATAACCATGACACAAATTATACTAGTAACCGTAGTTGCACCATGTGTAGGTAACTTTCCTAAAATTCTGAGGTTTCACCCGTGTTCACAAAGTGTATACTGTATCAAACAAGGCGTTTGTTAATCCAACACAAGCATACAGGATAAGACTATCAGTAAATTTATTGGTACGAATTCTTTGGTAGAACGATCTGTTATATATTGTTAAAAATTGAGTTTACATATGCTATAACGCTGCTTAAAATACGCATGCGGAGCGTTCCAGCTTTAATATATAGATTACAATACTAATGTAAATATTTCAAAATTCATTTTAGTTTAATTTTGTTTCTGTGTCCAAATGTTTTCATTACTGCTCAAATGTTGAATTGGCCAAATTGTTTCAGGTAAAACAAACCCCATCCACCCTAATAGACTATATACGGTTATCACCGTATAACTTTTAGTTAGCAAACGCAACAACTCAGGCCCGTAGCCAGGTCACCTTGCTGGGGGAGCTAAAACATTTTCAGGAGTGGCATACAAGGGTGTTCAACGTTTTACAAGCAACGTTACAAATTTTTGTAGGGGGCCCGAAATTTTCAAACGGGGGGGCTAGTCCCCCCCTGGCCTCGTTCTGGCTACGGGCACGTAACAACCATCTAAGCACGACCTGCTGATCGAGTTCGCTTAATTGCAAATATTCAGTCAAAACTTGGACAACAGAATATATTTTAACATTTTCGTCTGAAAATATTAGCATATTTTAGTGCGCGCAAAAAAAAATTAACAAAACTAAATGACTTTTGGCCTGCAGGGAACCATTGAAAATTCTAATAACTAATAAGAACACTTTGAGATAATTCAAATTTTTGCCTCGTGAGGATGATAAATAAATGACATAGCTAGTAGAATATAGCGTCTAAAAATGATAATTTACAAGTCGATTATAGCCATCACATCCAATATTAGTTTTAAACACGTATAACTGTAGCCTAACTATAAGTCAAGCCTAAGCCTATAAACTAAATAACGTGAACCGTTAGCATCATAAGCAATCATTGTTTGAAGGTAGTTTTTAACGAATTAAAGTTCACAAAAATTGTGTTATTTTCTTATATTTGCAATATTTAGCGGAACCTATTTTCCAATTATTTCAACCAAACCAAAATTTAGCCGGAATAAATATTTGTTGCATCTTTAACAGCTCTTCACTGTAAATACCAGTGAGTTGATTTTAACACAGAATGAGTTGAATCATTCAGTCTGAATTAAGACTTTCAGAACTCATAATTCTGAGTCAATAAAACTCACTTTGAGTTAATCGTTCAACTCACCCGGAATCGCCTGAACTTAAAGTGGGAATTTAACTCAACTCAGAGTGAGTTAATGTTTACTGTTATTAACTCAGAAATAATTAGCTTTTCAACTGAGTTGATTAATCAACACATTAGAATTTACAGTGCTTAGCCAAAACCAACCAGGGGACTCACAACCGCTACACGATTTTTCTCCCCCCCTCCCGAATTGAAAAATTGTCGCTCGCTTGTAAAGATACGACACGCGCTCCGCCAGCCAAATTATATGACCGGATATTCAGATCCGGTTCAAAATGTCGAGTGAATACTCGCTATTTCGTTTGAAATTCAGTCGAAATTTGTCACAGCCGGACTTCAACGTCCTGGTCTGTATCCGGCCGGCTCTGGTTCCGGTTGAAAATCAACTCCTGGCTACGATATCCAGTTGTTCTAACATCGGATGATACCTTAATACACTGTAAATTCCAACAAGTTAATTAATTAACTCACACGGAAAGTTAGATATTTCTGAGTTAATAACAGTAAACTTTAACTCACTCTGAATTGAGTTAATGCTCATTCTGAGTTGAATTGGTTCCGGGAATGTTTATTAATTAAATCAGAATGAGTTGTATGAACTCAGAAAAATGAGTTCTGATAGTCCTAACTCAGGCTGCCTGATTCAACTCAGTCTGAGGTGAAATCAACTCACTGGAATAAACAGTGTATTTTAAACCTGATATAAATCAAAACGGGCGAACCATTTTTATAGCGGAACGCGCTTCTAATTAGTTTAACCAGTTACAGCTTCTGGCGTAGTCTGAGGTACAGGGGTTCCATTGGGGCTATGACGCCCTCGGATGAGTTTGACATATAGCTTATTTCCGTTACTAAGTACTAGCTGAGACAAATAGACTTAAAAATGCTATAGCAGACTTAAATAATTAGTTCGGTGATACAAAAACAAGAATATCCGCTACGTCAAGATTAAAGCAAAATATAGACAGATGAAGCAAAGAAGTCGACACATAGAATTTGCAGAATTGGAACGCCCAGTACACCGTCATCTCTTGGTCGAAGGCCCATGTAAAGATCAAGGACGGAACGTTTTTCTGTGGGACTGCAATAGAGTAAGCTTAAGCTTTAGACTATTTTTTTACTTGGCTTATGCTTAGGCTTAGCAATATGCTCATTCTTATTCTTACGCTTAGGCTTAGGCTTAGGCTTAAGCTTAATGCTGTTCAGCCCCAGTGCTTTACATTGGTCGAAGTGTTAAACTGCAAGACAAATCTAAAATTCTTGTTCAGATTCTACTAAAAAGCAAATTAATTTTCTTAAATATCGACCAATGTAAAGAAGAGGGGCGGAACAGCATAATAAGCATATTCCTATGCGTAAGCCTAAGGCTAAGCCTTAGCGTACGAATGAGCATATTCCTAAGCCTAAACCTAAGCCAAGCAAAAACCTAGTTTAAACTTAAGCGTACTCTATTGCAGTCCCACAGAAAAACGTTCTGCCCCTGATCTTTACATGGGCCTAAATAGCGAACTGCGAAGCGCTATCCTGTAGAAAATCTGTCGCCTCCAGCGAAATGTTAAGTCGTTTAGTTTAAGGGCCAATGTTACTTTAAGGGGCGTAACAGTCGACTAAGCGTATTCCTAAGCCTAGGCCTAAGACTAAGCAAAAATGTAACCTAGAATCTAAGCTTACTCTTTTATAGACCCACCAGAAACCTGGACGCCCCTTAAAGTAACATGGGCCAGTTTAAGTATATTTTTCATCCCAAAAAAATCCCCAGAATGTGAAATATGTATCAGCTTCTGACATTTCCTAAGAAAAAACATACGGTTTATAACACAACAAAGCCAAGCAACTCCTACACACAAACACTGGACAGCCAATGTGAATAAAACGATTTTTCGCAAAATTTAAATGTCAAAATTAAAAACGAAAATATTTCATTTGTGACAAAAAATTTCGAAAATTCACCGTAAATCCAGTACCTGCGTTACGGGATTTTTTGTTGCCGGAAATTCGGAGCTGTCCCGTTAAGCACTGTGATCAGGGTCGGAGCAGGCATCTGGCATCACTCATACCCCATTTAGGGTGCACCTTAACCGATTGAAACAAAGACCGCCGAAATTTTAAAATGCGTCTGGCATCTAGATCGCTTTGCTCGCGAGTTTGGGGCCCCGACCTAAAGTTTAAGGAGAGGCCCCACCCGTGTCTGCTCCGGCACTGCTGGTGATTCATGGGTACTGTAGTGACCCGAATAAGAGGGGGGACTGATATTTATTTATCCTTGTTATTCGGTTATGGACTGTTATTTATTATTAACCCGCCCTCCGCCGTCCTTCGTTAATATATTCGGGATTGCAACTATCCGTTGAATTAAACGTTTTTTTTGCCTTGCATCAAAAGCTTGAGCGATAATGCAAGGTTATACTCTGGATTGTTATTTTCAAAACGTCCGTACGCTTTAAGCGTCGAACTCAACTTCATTTGGTCCTGGAGTAATTTATGCGCTACAATTAGGGATAATTGTCATTTATGGACTCTAATTCGGGTTTAGGGACAGTATCCGCATACGGACTCTTATTAGAGATACGGACTCCAATTGATTCGGACTCAAAATGGGGACCCCCTCTTATTCGGGTCAATACAGTAGGCTATCCAGGCCTATCTGCCAAAAGGCATCAAGTAATTAGCTTTTAAGCTCTAAAATTGTGTCCACTGCCTGCAAAACCTGGAGTTTTAACTTAAAATTGTATAAAGTCAACCTTTTTAATAATGATTGATAAGTAAATTTTTTAGCAGAAATATCACCCTAACTGCCTGCAATTTTAAAGTTGGGCAGAGTATAATTATTCTTCTTTCAGGTCAGATTGTAACAATTTTAGGGTTTAAAATGCAAAAAAGCTTATATAAGAAATGACTAGCAACTTAACATTGTTAACAAACACGACCACACCAAATTAGAATTTGGTACTATATATTTTTACAGCAAAAATAAACGAAAAATTGTCAAAATATAAATTAGCAAAAAAATTGTCAAAACCGAATTTTGCAATAAAACAAAAAAGACTTTCACTAAAAAGTTGCACAAAATTTGCTAAAATCAAAATAATCGTAAAACAACACTAACTATTACAAAATCAACTCATTGAAATTTACAGTGTTGTTACACAGTAAATTCTATTGAGTTGATTAATCAATTCAGCTAGCGAGTTGGTTATTTTTGAATTAATATCAGTAAACATTGACTCACTCTGAGTTGAGTTGATTCTCATTCTGAGTTGAGTTTATTCCGGGTGAGTTGATTAATTAACTCAGAATGAAAAGGATCAACTCAAAATTCTGAGTTCTGATAGTCCTAACTCACACTGAGTGATTCAACTCATTCTGAGTTAAAATCAACTCACTGAAATTTACAGTGTAATATTTAAAAAAAATTATTCAAAATGAAAAACTTTGATTTTAAAATTTTATTCAAAATAAAAAAACTTTGATTTAAAACTTTTATTCAAAATGAAAAACTTTGCTAAAAACAATAAATTTCTCTGCGATTCCAAAATCAGCAATAGACACAAAATTTGCATCAAATATGAAATGAAAATTTTCACAAAAGATTTTAACGTTAAAAATAGTCGCAAAACAGTTTTGTTTATAAACTTTGCCTTTGCCACCCAATAAACTGACTTTAACAAGCATTTTTAGTAATTTTTAACCAATAAAAACTCACTCAAACCACTGCAAAGAAACATTATACAAAAGCGTTCACACATCCCGGTTTCTGATCACTAAATATTAAATTAAACATTAGAATATTTTAAAAAAGACTAAAAACAAAATTGTTTACATTTTTCAGGTTATTTTTTGAAGTTTTTACGTAAAATAAGGTTGATCAAGTAACATTAGAGTATAAAAGAAGACAAAATACAATTAAGGACCCTCACCTGGTGTTAGCGAAAACGGGATCTAGCGCCTGTTACCGGTATATCGAGTTTAGGGACAGGAGACGCTGAGGCTCGTCTACGTCAGTCCACATTTAAGCCTAAGGCTTTTAGGCTTAGGGTTAAGCTTAGCCAAGCTTGTTGCTAAACATAAGCTTATGTCGTCGAGGTTGCTAATTTGAATATAAGTTGAAATTAGACTAAAAAACAAAATTTTATAATCTTCTTATCTCACCCATTCCGCACGGGCGCCTGTTCTCAATAGTGGGGGGTTAATTAAGTAATTTAATCATGTTCACACTTTAAACATTGCAAGGCTATTAAACATGATTAAAGCTTAAAAGTGAAAAGTAAAATATGCGAAGTGTCTGCATTTTGCTATATTTGACTACACAGTCATGACAGAAATTTATCAGGTACAGATTTAATTTTTTAAAATTTTGGGGTAAAGAAATTTTTGGTAAAATAGGATGGTCGAAAAAGTAAAAAAATAACAGAATCCGCACCGTTCGTTCTTGGGTTTTACAGAATTTTATACGTCCATGTAAAAAATCGCCATTAGATCTGAAAAAATACGGGAAAAGGTAAAAGAACAAATCCCTTCGGAGTCACACCTGACACTATGCGGGTCGAAATGGTAGCAATGAAATCCAATTTCGGCTTCGCCATTAGCTGTCTACTTGGGTCGGAGCTGACAAAAATATCCTATCCAGCGGTGATTGACGCCAGCAGTTTAAGCCCAAAGCCGGAGCGCTCCGCGACAACCGATGAAATTTTGTAGAATATGCACTGCAAAAAATGGTGAGTCAAATTTACTCTCTCCGAAATAGGCTTTTCCTGACTACCCAAACTGAGTCAAAATTCGACTCCGCCTGAGTCAAACGCGCGACGAAGTGATTTTACTGTGACAGAGTCGAATTTGACTCAGCTTGTGTAGTCAGGAAAAGCCTATTTCGGAGAGAGTCAATTTGACTCACCATTTTTTGCAGTTTGACATCAAGAGCGAGCATTAAGGTACATCTTTGTAGTTTCCAACTGAAGCGACCGGTGTTCTTTCACAAAACTCAAATTGATTGAGAATCGATTGCGAACATTCATGAAGCAAGATAGACCAGTAAAAATCTTGGTATCATGTGCATCAGGGTGCAACCGGAGGTGAAAAATACTGAAGCCGGACGTCAACAAAACTTGCCGAAGCTGGAGTGGCAGGTGAAATTTGGTAGTTAAAATGATATTTAATTGGTTTATTTTTTAGCAAATAAAAATTGAAACGAAACGCGCCAAACAGATAAATTGTGTAAAACTATGCAAAATGTCACTACCGAAATTGCCGGAACCTCCGGCAAAAATTCTATCGGGACAGGAGCCGGAGGTTGATTTTCTGCCGAAGCCAAGACAGACCTCCGGTTGTACTCTGATGTGCATCGAATCAAACATTTTGCGTCACTTAGACTTCGGTGGAATCATAAGCGACTTCTATACGTGCAAATCTAGAAAAGTCCCTGTGCTGAAAATATTGTTTCGTACTTCTGAACTTCAATTAAACCAAGGTTAGTATGCCTCAACGATTATTTTGTGGTACATCAAATTTAGTCAGCGACTTACGTATTTACTTAATTCAAATACGCTATTAAAAACGACAAAATGGTTAAGTAATTACTTAGCACGTACTTAAGTAAGTAGTACTTAAGTAGGGTTTTAGAAACCACGCCAATGACTATTCGCTCGCAACTCTCACGAATTTTCCTTCAATATTCTGTCTCCGTTCTGATCGCTGATTTTTCAGACATGAGTAAGAAAGAACAAAATAAATTTTATTCCCGAATTCATATATGACGTCGACAATTTTTCTATAAGTTTGTCCAACAGTTTCGGTCTGAATGGTTTATATCGTGGCAAAGCAACGCCTCGGCTAAAATCCCAACCCCATAAAGGCGCCTCGCCTCTTAAAACAGGTTTCATACACTGTAACTCAACTTCATCGAACATTCGAGTTACACCGGCACAAGGTTAGTCGAAATTTTAACCATTTCAAAACCTTCAGACGATTACCGTAACTCAACTTCAACGAACATTCGAGTTACACCGGCACAAGGTTAGTCGAAATTTTAACCATTTCAAAACCTTCAGACGATTACCGTAACTCAACTTCAACGAACATTCGAGTTACACCGGCACAAGCGTAGTCGAAATTTTGACCATTTCAAAACCTTCAGACGATTACCGTAACTCAACTTCAACGAACATTCGAGTTACACCGGCACAAGCTTAGTCGAAATTTTGACCATTTCAAAACCTTCAGACGATTACCGTAACTCAACTTCAACGAACATTCGAGTTACACCGGCACAAGGTTAGTCGAAATTTTGACCATTTCAAAACCTTCAGACGATTACCGTAACTCAACTTCAACGAACATTCGAGTTACACCGGCACAAGGTTAGTCGAAATTTTAACCATTTCAAAACCTTCAGACGATTACCGTAACTCAACTTCAACGAACATTCGAGTTACACCGGCACAAGCGTAGTCGAAATTTTGACCATTTCAAAACCTTCAGACGATTACCGTAACTCAACTTCAACGAACATTCGAGTTACACCGGCACAAGCGTAGTCGAAATTTTGACCATTTCAAAACCTTCAGACGATTACCGTAACTCAACTTCAACGAACATTCGAGTTACACCGGCACAAGGTTAGTCGAAATTTTGACCATTTCAAAACCTTCAGACGATTACCGTAACTCAACTTCAACGAACATTCGAGTACACCGGCACAAGCGTAGTCGAAATTTTGACCATTTCAAAACCTTCAGACGATTACCGTAACTCAACTTCAACGAACATTCGAGTTACACCGGCACAAGGGTAGTCGAAATTTTGACCATTTCAAAACCTTCAGACGATACCGTAACTCAACTTCAACGAACATTCGAGTTACACCGGCACAAGGTTAGTCGAAATTTTGACCATTTCAAAACCTTCAGACGATTACCGTAACTCAACTTCAACGAACATTCGAGTTACACCGGCACAAGGTTAGTCGAAATTTTGACCATTTCAAAACCTTCAGACGATTACCGTGACTCAACTTCAACGAACATTCGAGTTACACCGGCACAAGCGTAGTCGAAATTTTGACCATTTCAAAACCTTCAGACGATTACCGTAACTCAACTTCAACGAACATTTGAGTTACACCGGCACAAGGTTAGTCGAAATTTTGACCATTTCAAAACCTTCAGACGATTACCGTAACTCAACTTCAACGAACATTCGAGTTACACCGGCACAAGGTTAGTCGAAATTTTGACCATTTCAAAAACCTTCAGACACAAAAAATTTGAATATACGTAAGTGCACGCAAATTGTATTTTACATTCCGTACATCCGCTCAACAGCGGAACCCAACCACTGATGACGAAATATAACGTCGGATTTAAATGCAAGTAAAACACCAGTGACTGGAACTGGGTAAGAAATTTAGCATAGAGTCAAGTGAAGCTTAAGTCTACGCTTAGGGTAGAAAGTCAAGTACCTAAAACACAAAGTTCTGTTCGGGGGGGGGGGTCAAATTTGTAAAGGCTTTCAAGGTATTTATTTAACACAAACGAGTATCGCATGATCAAAAACCATTGAAAATTTAGCTAAAATTCTATTTTAAAAGCAGAAATTAGTAGAAAATTCGCTTTGAGTAAAATTAACCGTCTGTAAGTTAACGGTTGTTTTAGTAATTACTGTATTGACAAGGATAAGAGGGGGGTGGGGTGATAAGACGGGGGTCCCCAATTTGAGTCCCGATCAATAGGAATCTGTATCCCTAATAAGACGGCGTGTAAGGGGATAGAGTCCATAAACCTTAATTAGTCCATAAATGTCAATTATCCCTAATTGTAGCGCATAAATGATTCCAGAACCAAATAAAGTACAGTTCGAAACTTAAAGTGTACTTAATTTTGAAAATAACAATCCAAAGTATAATCTTGCATTATCGCTCAAGCTTTTGATGCAAGGCAAAAAACGTTTATTTTAACGGATAGTTGCAACACCGAATATATCAATAACGAAGGACGGCGGAGGGCGGGTTATAATAAATAACAGTCCGTAACCGAATAACAATGGGGTTCCCTCTAGAGAGGCCAAATATCAGCCCCCCTCTTATTCGGGTCACTACAGTAATTACCTCCTGGCTCTTGATAAAGGCCGTATATTTCTGCTTAAAATAGAATTTATATGTACATTTATTCGGATTTATCAGCTTACTCTGTCGAGTGGGTATTGAATTAACAGTTGTCAAAATAAGAATTATTTAAGCAACGGTGGATTCACAAATTTCTGACGGCGCGACCGCAACTTGGCCACAAAAGTTATGTAACACCATTTTTACTGTATGCTATACGTGTGCCAATTTTGTGAGTTGAAAAAATTGTAAGGTACGGACCTTATCATTTTATCACTAAAATGTTTTTGACGAGTGGGCGTACGTCCTCCGACCCCCTCTGGATACGCTAGTGTACTTAGGTACAGATGAGAGAATTAAAAGGTGAAAATGTTTCTCGCTCGCTACGCTGCTCTTACTTGCAAACTGTGATTTGCTATTGAAATGAAATCTTGACTACGCCCGTGACGAAATAATCTAATATAATTATGAAGTATCAAATACATAATAGAAATTTGTATATTTTAGTGTAGAAAATACTTTCAAAACAGGAAACTGTAGTCTGATTAGCTGAAAAACATAAAATTCATGGTTAGCTTTGTTTCGTTCAAAGGGCTGTAATTGTCGCCGTGTGCCATTTGTTAACCAGATACGTAACCTAAAACACTCACAGGCGCAACAAGGGGGAACCAGGTATGGGTGGCCGACCCCCTTGCGACTGACAACCAAAAAATTCCGAAAAAATGCTTATGTAATTATCTGGTGTCGGTATGCGTTCAAAATTTCGCCTGTGGCACAGTTTAGATATTTGCTTTAATGCAAACTAGTCAGTCGGCTTTGCGTAATGCGCAAAATTTAGTGAATACAAAACAATCCGCAATGCAAATTTTCTTTTCACAGAACAATCGAGTTTGTGTTGTAACAAAATATTGTAAACAAAGTAATGCTGGAACGTTGCCTAAAATACGTATGTGGGGCATTACAGCTTTAATTACACAAATATTAACAGTGCTCACAATATCTGAGTATCGATTCAGGCCTTCGGACTCACTGCAATCTAAAATTTTGCATTGGAGTTTTGATATTGGTTTGAAAACCAACCGAAACTGACAAACTAATAACTGGGTTTGTAATATCTTAAGTGTTTACTTAGGCCGTGCTTAAGCGTATACTTAAGTTGCCAACTTAAGTAAATACTTAACTTTTTTCGCAAAAAAAAATAAATGCGATTACTGAGAGCGTGCGATAAGTCATGCCACATTCAATCAGCGACTTAAGTATTTACTTAACTTAAACAGAAATATGGACCACAACGACCATGACGTCAGCAGCTCATGTTACTTTTAGGACCGTCCCATTTTCAACTGCAATAGTGTAGGATTACATTTTAGAGTATTATTACTTACGCCTACACGTAGAATTAACCGTTATTTTTTCGCCGGCCCAAGTTACTTTTAGGGCCAACCCAGCTTCTGTTGGGTCTGCCAAGGAGTAGGCTTACATTCTAGACTACTTTTTTTGCTTAGGCTTACGCTTAGGATGAAGAATATGCGTAATGTACAATTATCGTCGTATACGTAGGATTGGCCACATTATAAAGAAAAGCTGAAAAAAATTTGCTTATAAAATCACCTGTTCAGGCTTTCATATCAAAATATTTCAAATCGAAATAACAAAATATATAATATTTAATCAGAAAATTAAACAAATTTCAAAACTTTGATAACACGCAAAAATTTGTGAAATTTTAAGTAATTTTTTCCTAAAAAGGTCACTATATTTGTGTTTCAGCTGGAATAAATACCTAGTTGCCTTTTGTGAGTGAACAGTGTATATAGACAAGCATCATATATATGTATATATAATATATATGTACACGATTCAACCGGAATTCCTGCAAAAATTAATTCGCATTACTGTTCCTGTTCCTGCATTCAAAAAAGGCAGGAACCGAAATTTTTACAGTTTTGTGGCAAATATATGTTTACATATATATTTACATATAGAATCCGCTTTATATAACGGTAATATTTACATATAAAATCCGCTTTATATAACGGTATAGAACCTATCATCAGTTGGCGATGTTTTAAAAAACATACAATTAAAGTTTCTGCAAGCAGAACAATTATTCAGCTACGAGGATGTACCCCAATCAGAAAGAGGGCAGAAGCGCCGCTCCCAATTTGTATTTATTACTGTCAGGATACATCTTGGACGTAGCCACGACCTTGGAAGAAGGGGATACGTGTCATAAAGATTTCGGACAACGTTTAGTTAAGGGCCGTACAAGTATAAGTATATTCCTACACCTAAACCTACGCATAAAGCAAAAAAATAGTCCAAAGCTTTTACACTCAATGGCGGATCCATGGGGAGCCACCCCGGCCGTGGCCCCCCAACAGCATCTCAACAAAAATTATATAGAGTGTCAATTGCTGTTCTACGCTGTTCCGAAAATATCAGGCAGTTCTAACTCATTCAACAACAGAAAAAGATGTTGCTGAAGCTGAGTGGATTTTTCGTTTTCAAAACTAAATTAGCTTCCGAATCCGAGCCTTTAAATTTGTGCCTGTTTGAAACCAAATCTGAATTTATGTTGCCACTCTGTTGTCTAGAACTAAATTGCGTTGATGCGCTAGTTTTATTTGTGATTCATCTCAATTGAACGAACGTAAAGAAGTAAATTTTATGGCAATAGTTCGTGGTTTGTGTGTGGGTCAAAAATAAGTTTATTACCTGCGAAATTTTGCCCCCCATTGTGAGTTCCTGGATCCGCCACTGTTTACAGTTAAGTACTCTATTGCAATCCTGCGGAAAATAGGGTTCGCTCCTGATCGATACATGGATCGTTGACAACTACGAATAAGAAACCCAAATAATCCAACATTATTGAAGGTCCTGCAAAGTTCAGAGTCCACACCGGAATTTCCAAATATTTAATGTGAGTATGGTTCAGAACTCTGTATGACCAAAAACGCTTCGACTGGGGGTGGCAACTTAATTTTAGAAAACCCATAGCGTCTCTTTCTTTGAATCTGTTCCCCCCGCCGGGCTCGTAGCCAACGGGAGACATGGACAGCTCAGCCCATCCTAGCAAAATTCCGCCTAGAAAATTTTCAACCTTGTTTGTAAGTCATTGAAAACCCTTGTATGCCACTGCTGCCAAATTTTTAGCCTCAACTAGCACAGTGAGCTGGCTACAGGCCTGCCTCTCGGACGAAAATCGCTGCAACTTACATTGATTCCACAAAGCGAATGCATCATGAACAGGCAAATCAAGCTCATTCTCGGCGTTTGCGGTTCGTCTTGTTTGCCCAAGGCTTCGTGCAAAATTGCCAAAAATATTTTCTTCACTCGCAGACAGCATTGACATAGTTGCTGCAGTCATTGTTGCAATTCCAGTTCCGATTGCGTTTCCGGTATTTTTTGCTTGATGACCCGCGGAGCCGTTGCACTGTAGCGTAGGGGGCTGTAAACGGTAAGATGTGCCGGTTGTAGATCCGACAGGGGTACAAGGAGAAACGGCTAGTAAACTGTGAGACGGGTCGCGGCATTCAGTGAAATTAATTGTCGGAACAGCGAGATTTACAACAGAAAGCACACGACCCATGGGAAAACTGTTGTTTATCGCTAAAGTTGACGCTAAATTAGACTGGTCAAGGGTGTTCGGTCTGTTAATGCTTAAGGTCATTACGTATTGTGGTGCTGAAGAAGGAGCGTCGTCGGTACTTTGCTCGCTACTGTTGTCATCGTTCATCTGGTCTCGACAAACAAGCTGACGGTACGAATGAGAACGTCGTATGAAACCGTGGGAAAATTTTGCATTCTCACGCGGACCGTGGGACAATTTGATATTCGCACGTTTGCTAGAATCCGTTGATGAATCTAATAAAGGAGGGGTTGAACTGATACTTTGTGATTTTAGCAGGGTTGTTTCTGATGTTGAAATTGTTACGCTATTTGAGTATTTACGATTTCGTTGGCTTTTGGAATCAGTTGTGGCTGATGGGTCATGCTGGCTGCCAAACGCTGAATGGTTGACTTTTTGAGGATTTGACGATTGAAGGCATATTTTTTGTGTTTCAGGACTGACCGAACAAGCATGGATCGCTTGAAAACTCGCGTTGGCGTTTGAATAGTGAAACATTCGCTTTGGCGACAATTTCAACCAAACCCACAAAGTCAAATACAGAATTTCAGTTGAGATATTAATAAAAAAGTTAGTTTGCTTTACTGTTGTATTTGTATTAATCTTAAAATATTTAAAATTTAAACAGTTTACCCTGGTGTTTTTAAAGTGGCTTACAATACCAATGCGTCTATTAACCATAGAATTTAACGAGAAAGTATCTGATCGATTTCATTACTTTTAGTGAAATCTTAGTTAACCGTACATGACTTGAGAGGCGGATCCAAAAATTTCTGACGACGGGGGGGCGGAGTGGCAACTGTGTGTGAGGCGCAAATATTACTCGCGTACTATATGTAATTGGCAGAGACTTATCATTTTATCCCAAAAAATTTTCTGAGGTGTAAAAACTACAAGATAAAGGGAACCTTATCGTTTTCTTAAAACAATTCTGAGGAGAAAAATTAGAAAAAAAATTGACGAAAAGAAAAATTAAAAAAATTTCTGAGGGCAAAAATGATAAGGTAAGAAACTTTAGGGACCTTACTATTTCGTCACAAAAAAGTTTCTGAAGTTGATCGTACGCCCCCTGTCCTCCTGAAATGTATGACTGTCACGGATCAAGCTTAGTGCATAAGTTACTTTTTTAGAATTATGCCAAGGAATCGACCGGATATTAATTTTACCGGAACCGGATAACTAATTTTACGACCGGAACCGGGTGCTAACCGAAGCTTCTAAATTTGCGCAGTGTCAGTAGTATTTGAGTCGTGTTAAAGTACTGCTTTACTAAATGAAAATTAATATTTAACTTGGATTTTTGAATACTTCAGTGTCAAATACTATAAGCTTTTTGACTTGCCGAAAAAATCATTCAACACACTGTCTAATATATATTTCCACATCTAAGAAGCAGATGCACCAGGTTGATACCGGATACCGGACGCGGATACGGATGTCACTTTTTTGCCGGACATGAATCCAGGACCGAATTTACGGTCGAAACCAGACTTACGTTTAGGCAAAAGGGTAAGTGACGTTGTCCGTGGCGACACAAACATCCCAAACCACCGATACCGTACCTGGTCCATAACCAGTTCAGCACATTTATGAAGTTCAAAAACTTCCATGATGGACATCCATAGGATTTCGAACAATTTACTCCAAACTCTCTCCCTAAGCAATTGGCCCATTCCAGACACAAAAATAATGTAAAATATATCAATTAACAATTAACGTCTTGTTTGTTTGCCGGTAAACCGTGTCATACCCAGAGTGGGAATCGGATAAGAATCTTTTTTACCCGACCCGCGCTTTACCCACGCAAACAAGAATTTTTTACCCTCGCGTATACCCGCGCAACTAAGATCTACCCACGACCCAGCTTTTACCCGCGCCTAAACTCAATCCTTTACTGTAAAGATCGCTGGTGATTCGCGCTTTTTTGAAATTTTGCGATATAGCTTCAATGAATTTTGCGAATGAAATTTTACCCGAAACAACAATATTTCAAACCCAGCTAAATAAAGCACGGGCAGTATCTGACCAGAAATAAAACAGACAATAGCGTAGGTTATGCACCTTAAAACTTAAAGGTAAGAAATGTGAATTTTTACCCGCGGGGTAAAAGGTAAAAATGTTTACACGCGGGTATACCAGCGCCTGACATTCTTTACCCGACCCTCGTTTACTCGCGGGTACCCGCGGGTAATGTCCCAGCCTGGTCATACCGATCGGTTAATATTAAAAATATATTTCTTTCTAAAACATTTAATTTGTTAAATTTAACTTTTACATCCTAAACGAATTATCATTTTTTTTTCATTGGCGTTTAACAGAACGATTCATATTGTAGGAAAGTGATTATCCAATGAAAAAATGTTAAAAAATATGCTGAAAATAAGTTAATATTTAAAAAGAATTAAAAATTAACCAATAATATTAACATAACCAGTCAACTTGGTTGCAATATTTGCAACCGAAGTCAAAAAAATGTTCGCAAAAATGCAGGAATGCAACTAAAATCTTTTTATACAACCATACATAAACAAAATCGACACGATTTTCAAGATAGACTATACTTACGAGGTTTAGTAACACATTTAATTAGCATACTTTTTTAAATTTACTTGGAAACAGTGCCCAAAATACGTATGTGACGCGTTACAGCTTTAATTATATAGATTATATATTTGGTTTTGTTGAAAATATTAATTTCTATACTTACTATCAATATATCTATTATTTATTTGCTTATTTTTATTTTACTTATTTATTTATTTACCAATTTATGGACTTTTACTAAATTTGTGGCCTGTGTTACTTTCATGGGTGTCCAGGGTTCTGATGAGTCTATAAAACAGTAGGTTTAGATTCTAGATGACATTTTTTTGATTAGGCAGGCTTAGCCTTAGGCTTAGGAACACATATTTCCACCGCTTAAGCTTAGGCTTAGGCTTAGGAAAACGTTTAATCTACTGTTACGCCCCTACAAGTAACATTGGCCAAATTTGTTTTAGAACCGAGTGTTTTTTCTGAAATTGAATAGCAAAACTGACAAAATCGTCAGGCCGGATACCATAATCTATTATTGGCCTCAAAGTTACATAATAAACAAACTTCCAATTTGGTAACACAAATGTGACAATTTTTGACATATTTGATAACAATATTGCACTGATATAAAGTGTCAACATTAATATCTTAAACCAAAATAAAACAAAATACAGTATAATACGCTGACAGTCCAAGCCATCCAATAGAAAAACAGCATATTCCGACCGTCAGAGATCAGCCAATGAGCGGGGAGGGGTGAGAGCTCGGGTCGTTCGTATTACAAATTTATTTCTAATCAGCGATAACCAGCATTTCAAGTCGAGAGAGGGTAGTCGTTTGAATATTATCGTAGCGGTAGACACAAACATTCGACCTTTGTAAATCATTCTACAGCTGTAATAGTGCCTTTTTGAGCCTTTTTAGAAATTTCGGGTCCATATGTATCTATCTATCAGTTCCTTGCAAACGTCCTAACATCATCTACTTTTAAGGATCATGTAAGCTTGAAAAAATATAAGCACAGCACAATATATACACATATATATACATATTATATATGTAATATATTTTATACTGCCAATCTAAAGGTACAACGGCCGAAGTTATGAGGGGATAGCTCTTCAGTACCCCTCATAAAGATATTTGAAAATAAAACCCACATACTATAGTACCAGTATTCAGACTGAGAGATAGGATTATATTTCAATTTAAATATAAAAAATTGAGTAATTTTCAATCTTAAAGGGTGAACTCTTTTGTGAGAACTTTTCGAACTGAAAACCGTTTAAAGTGGCGTAGGTTGTCGCAACCGTATTCGAGACCGCCAATGTATAGAACAGGGCCGGATTGTTTTCCGGAAGGGCTATAATATAGTCAGTTTAAGCTTTAGACTAATTTTTTTGGCTTCGGCTTAGGCTTAGGAATATTCTTATACTACTGTTCCAGCCCTGTTCTATACATGGGCATATACGATCGTAGATTTGTAGAGATATTTTATTTAAAATAATAGTAACATTTTTTATAAGTTTTAAAATTAATCTATAGTTAAACTTGACGCTGGCGCGCGGTATTTTTTCTTGGATTCAAATTATTCAGCAATCAAACCCTGGCTACGCTCCTGTTCCCGTGTGTTGTTTTAAACGAAATTATAGCAATGACCAGTATTCTTAAATGTGTGTAGCACCTATCACCAGTTGGCAACAGTTCTCGTTAACTTTTCAACGAGTGAATGCTGAGACTCAAAATTTAGCACATTTTTTTGCATATAATTTGCTGTATTTCTGTGATACATTTAACGTCAACAGCTGCAAACGTTAGTGAGTTTGAAAACCTATTACTAACTGATAACAGTTTGATTTATGCTCCCTAACCTTGATTTAGAGTGCTTAGGGTAGTAAACTTAAAAATACTAGACGATACGGACGTTTTATTTTCTATTCTCTTAGAAAACAACGAGTCATCCACGTTATAATGTTTATATGGATGTAAAAAATTGTTCCTGTTTTCGAAACCCCATCTCTTTAATATCCACTTTGTTTGCTCCATATTTGATGTGTCCTTAGATCCATGTGAAAACCACAAACCAAAAAACTCCCAATAAATACATTTTGATTGGTCACAGAACTCACTGTACTCGAGTGTTGAGTTTTGACACTGTCACTTTTAAGGCACTTCAAAAATGTATTGTGTTGAATATATGTGTGTGTAAGTTTTGTTCAAAATCCTTCAATTCGCAACGAGTAAGACTACTCCGAGCAGCAAATCTTATACTGATAGAACACATTTTCGGCATAGTACCGAATTTCAAGTTACAGTTCTCACTAAAAACTTAAACTTAAATTATAGCTTAACTCTAAACTTGAATATCAGTTTATGTAAAACTTAAATGGCTGGACGGACTAACGAGACTAGAACTTTAGGTTTTAATTAAACTAACGTGTTTTTAAGTTTAACACGAGTTTAAGTAGATTTATTTTTAGATTAAAGCAATAAGTGCAGCCGTGTATCTAAAAGTTCAATAAGTTTAGCGTAAACTGAAAATATGCAAGATTTTAAATGAGTTTAAGCATAAACGTACCTGCTAGTTTAGTTAATCTAAAAAGTTAGTTTAATTCCTGTGGATTAGCTTAAACTTAAATCAAGTTAGTTTAAGCTTTTAGAGAGTGCTGTTTTGTACATCAGTCGAATTGAAAAAACATGTCATTTTTTACATCCAAGCGTAGACTTTATAGCCTCGATGATTCAAAATTTGGGATTTTGAAAATAGACAGAAATTTTTAATCAATTATTTATTATGTTTGACGTTTTAAGAATGTCTAGAGCATGACTATATGTATACTTATGCATTTAGAGGCAACTCAAACTGCTAAAGCCATGGCAACAATAGTAGTTATAGTCAAGAAAGGTAGAATTTCATAACATTGTTTAGTTATTAATCGAAAATACTAAACCCTGCTACATATTAATTGAAAATACAACTCAATGCCCAGTTTATGAGTTAATGTTTTTGCAAGTAAAGCTTGCATTAGTAACTTGCAGCTGCAATTTTTACGCAAAATTTTCTGCTGAAATTAACTGCAACTGCCTTTTTAGTGTTTATTGTATGCAATTTATTTCGTAGTCGCTGCGTTTGAACTGCAATTACTCGCAAAAGTGAATCAGACTTTATATAATACATTATTGCAATCTGCATTTAACGAACGGTTTTGCAGGAAAAAAATTGCAATTGCACAAACTTGCACGTGATAGTTCAATCACTCAGTCTGAGTTAGGACTATCAGAACTCAGAATTTTGAGTTGATTCAATTCATTCTGAGTTAATCAACTCACTCAGAGTGAATTCAACTCAGAGTGTGAATCAACTCAACTGAGAGTGAGTTAATGTTTACTGATATTAACTCAGAAATATAACCAACTCGCTAGCTGAATTAATTAATCAACTCTTTACAATTTACAGTGTAGAAAATGAACTATTTTGTTCAAAGACTTATTGCTGTTAAGGACAGCCAAATCAACACGAACCAAACAAACACTCGCTTAATAATCCAATCAAATTTTGATTTGCTTTCCAGCAGTTGTTTTGGCTGTTCTGAACAACAATTCTCGTTTGGGACATCTCATGTTACCAATTAAGTCCAATAGGTGTTCAGTGCACGACATATATACAAAATCGACTATATGTATTAAAGTATTATATGCATATGTCGAAACCCAAGTCGTAACGCAGCCCAATTCCGAATTGGGCTAGTCCAAAGTAGAATTTTACGATTTGGGCTAGCCCAAGGCGGAATCATATCTGATACACCTGTGCGTTTTCTGGTTGGTTGCTTGATAGCGGCAAATTAGCTTAGTAAATCAAAGTGCTTAGTATTCAACAGGTACATACCCATTAATTAGTCAATGAGAAAACAGTATTCGCATCAGCTAATCGTATCTGAGTATGGCATTAAGGTAGTAACCAATTACAAGGCGTGCACTAGTAGGAAGAATTACGCCGTAGGCCAGTCCAATATATATACACTGTAAATTTCAACGAATTGATTAATCAATTCATCTAGCGAGTTAGTTATTTCTGAATTAATATCAGTAAACATTAACTCACTCTGAATTGAGTTGATTCTCACTCTGAGTAAAGTTGACTCAGGGTGAGTTGATTAATTAACTCAGAATGAATTGAATCAACTCAAAATTTTGAGTTCTGACAGTCCTAGCTCAGACTGAGTGATTCAACTCATTCTGAGTTAAAATCAACTCACAGAAATTTAAAGTGATATAACTACTGTAATGATCCGAATAAGAGGGGGGTAAATGAGAGGGGGGCCATGTTGAGTCCAAATCAATTGGAGTCCGTATCCCTAATAACAGTCCGTAACCGAATAACAAGAAGGGGTACCCCCTGGAGAGGCCAAATAAATATCAGTCCCCCCTCTTATTCGGGTCCCTACAGTATGTCGGCATTATATCTATATAACTCTATAACATAATACCCTTATTTTTCAAACTGGGGAAACAATTAAATTCGTAGTCTGCGTTTGAGAAAAACAGCGTTCCGGAATACATGGGAATGAGACATAAATGACCAGACGAACCAAAATATATGTCTGATATAAAAACCCGTCAAATATGTCAATAAAAGCTAAGAAAGGGTGACACGTAGAACGCAGGCAAAACAGCTTCCAATGAATACAAGAGATACATTCATTTCCGAAATTTATACAGCACCGAGCACAAAGGGTTGTTGGCCGGAAAAAAATTACCGGAAAAAATAGTTTTTTTTCCATTTTTTGTCATTTTTTACCAAGGGGGGGGGGGTGAAAAAATGGAAAATATTAAACGATTCTTAAATATAATTTGCAACTAAATATGGTATAAAATAACGTTTTTAGATGAAATGTAACTAGTTTACATGCAACACATTAACAGTGACCGTGTGTATATGTCCGCCAGACACATTATATGTCCGAAAAGAGCGAAAATTGCAGCATATGAATATATAAATGGATTTTAGAATTGAAGCTTTGCCACGAGATTCAATGTAAAACTACATATGCACCTTGTCCGGTTCGCTCACCAGGTTTCGTCGACAGTGGGGCCAAAGTTAGGGCGCTCAAAATTGAAAGCTTGCTTTTTCCGTATGATTTAACACAAGAATACGTCTAGCTATTACCTCGCTTTGATCGAGAGGTTGAATTAATTGAGAGGCTTTGATGTCAGAAAATACCCAAAAGTATCTTGGGATTTATTAAAAAACAAGCGTGGCTTGTTTAGCTCGCTCCACTCATGAGTTTCTAATGTTCTGATGACCTTCACCGATTACTGTACGCCCAAATTTAATTTTTAAAAAATTCGAATTTTTATGGTACAAATTTCCCATTGGACCCAGAAATTTTTTGTCAAAAAATCAGACAAATTATATACCATTTGATACAGGTTGCGGAGCTGAAACGAATATTGTTAAATGTTCCCCCTATCAGACGTCTGGCTAACGTGTTATTGTCAAATAACTAAATTTGGCGCCTAAACCTGATCGCTGGCAGCGCGTCAAATCAGTTATTTGACAACAACTAGTTAAGCAGACTTCTCATTGCAGCAAGATTTGTGTATGGAATGATCACAGGGAATGTCATCAGAAGCTCAAATATGCAAAAAAGTGTAAAAATACAAGCATTTTTTGGGCAAACACCGGCTAAGGGTGAGATAACCAATCACTCAGACAAAGAATGCATTTTTTCCATTTTTTTCATTTTTTTACAGAAAAAATGGAAAAAATTCATTTTTTTCCGGTCATATTTTTTCCGGAAACAAACAACCCTGCCGAGCACAAGGGACACTTTTACACCAGTATTGGATCCAGAAACTTCTAAAAAATGATGATGGCACAAAAATCAAAATTGTGTGACAAAAACTTTTGAGCGATGCGAACGAGAAGCCAGACGCCATTTTAGCGCTAAACCTTAATCCAAAAGTTTAAATTTAATCTTTGTTGGCGTTCTGACAACATCTGGTAAGGATTGGGATACACTTTGTAATGGTGATTTAACGCCGTAGGAGTGCCGTTAGTCCCCGTCCGGTACCGCGCGGTATCGTAAAACAGAAAAAAAATCAGAAAATAAGCCAGCTACGTTTGATGAGACATTCGTAGACGTGTCGGGGGAGGGACAAACACTTTTTCTAGAAGGGGTGTCTGATCGGGTCGCAACAGCAAACCTTAAATCGGATAGGCTATTGATGTTTTGGGTTTGGGCCGGTTTGGAGAATGGATCTGAATTTTGGTCGGCACCACGAGGCAACGAACAACAGAAAAATTACAAAAAACATTACGAGCGAAGCCAGCACTATTAGCTAGCGCATTCTTTAAGCATTAAATGATTTAAATTCTAACATCAACCTTTCGTTCTAGTAGCTTATAGGAGTTTCATCGACACCCCTGTATATTTCTAGTAATAGAAACTGTAACCCCTGATCCGGAGTACGTCTATCGAAAGTATCTATGTTTACTAGTGGATCCAGAGACGGGGTAGCATACGCCTTCCGTCGTAATTTTTTTTTTAGATAAATCGGTACGGACCCTTGCAATTTTATCCCCTCACAAAATTAACACATACATAGCGTACAGCAAAAATGCCGTTGCATAACTTTTTGCCAGACCGCCCCACGTCAGAAATATCCGCATCCGGCAGCTGTGTATGTTTAGGGTATTTATCTAAAGATATCAACGAGGGGTACGAGCAGAGTCATTGTTGAGAATACAAAGACAACACCGGCGTCTGATAAAATCACATTAAATTAAGTGTTTGAACCGATAGAAATGACGGTATTAAGCACGGTTAAGCTGTATTTCTTAGCGTTTTTCTTCATGATATCAGCTCAATTTTAGGCTAAAAACCCCGCTGTGTATGTCATAGGGTAAAACTGCTACGTGAGACTATTTTACAACGGTTCATATTCAGATACTGGCGATATTTGGTGACATATCTGCATCGCAGGCGCTCGTTCGCTCTTTTGGCACAAATCTTTTGGGCCAATGTTTACTTTTAGGGGCGTAGCAGTAGATTAAAGCGTATTCCTAAGCCTAAGAGTTGCAAAAGCGTATTCCTAAGCCTAAGCCTAAGCATAAGCCTAAGCGTTGCAAAAGTGTATTCCTAAGCCTAAGCATAAGCCTAAGCGTTGCAAAAGCGTATTCCTAAGCCAAAGCCTAAGCCAAAGCGTTGCAAAAGCGTATTCCTAAGCCAAAGCCTAAGCCAAAGCGTTGCAAAAGCGCAATCCTCAGCGTAAGCCTAAGCCTAAGCCTAAGCAAAAAATGTAGTCTTGAATGTAAGCCCATTCTTTTACAGGCCCACCAGAAACCGGGACGGCCTTAAAAGTAAAATGGGCCTTGTTTGGTTTATGTACCTCACAAGCCTGACAACCATATTGCCTAAATCTGTATGCTACCGTCGTTCTAATGACCTACGTTGTATTTATACCCGTCTATTGCGCCATGGCTTGTTAGGATTTACACTTAAAAACTCGATATCCAAGTCTAAAAGTATTTCACGGACAACAATTAGAATTTCAGCATTTAATTTCGGCCAACTTTGCCTGAATTGAATTTTTTTTGCACGAACCAGAACACGAACCGGAACCGGAATCGGAAAATAATTTTCGTCACCGAAATACTGTTGTACTTTTTAGAAAATTTGGCAAAAAAATCTGCGTCAGTGAATTTTCAGCTATTTCATCATATAAAAAAATTTGCGAAAACCCATCAGAGATAGTTTATTAACAAAATTGAGTTAATTGCAAAAACACTCGTTTCGAAATAACAAATTTTTAACGACAAATTTTCCAGTATTTAAATGATTGTGAATAATTTGCCACGAAACCGAAAAAATTCCGGTTCCTGCATCTTTGAATGAAGGAACAGGAACAGCAACAGGAATTGAATTTTTGCGTAAACCCATATATACATATGTACATATACATATATACATATATATATACATATATAAATATACATATATACATATATATAGCAAACTTAGAAACAAACAAAGACTATGTGAAATAACCCTATAAATGTTATTAATTATAATTCAATTCAAAGATTTTTTTGCTACCGTCAACGCTGTTGTAGAAAGCTTGTTAAGGACGCTATTCTTCTAGTTTTGTCTAATTGCTCAAACCGCACATGTGTTCTGCAAATGTGTCGTCGTATACTTGTATCAGATGCAACGTATTAATTAATTTTAGGCAAACAAAACCAACACAAAACAATATCGTTTGGTTTTACTAGGACAACATTGTGATATTTGTGCCGGCATAGAACAATTTGTTGTTTTGAAGGCCAAATCACAACAAAAAGTATAGGCTTTTTTTATACTTTAGAAACCTAAGCCTAAGCCTGAGCCTAAACCTGTGTATGAAGAATTGGGAGATGTTACGGTGGCGCTATGCCTAAGCCTGTGCCTAAGCCTGTGGGTGAAGAATTGGGAGGTGTTACGGTGGCGTTTTGCCTAAGCCTGGGCTTAAACTTGTGTGAAGTGCTGAGAGGTGCTACAGTGGCGCTATGCCTAAGCCTGCGGGTGAAGTGTTGGGAGGTGCTGCGGTGGTGCTATGCCTGTATAAGCGTGAGCCTAAGCCTTCGCCTAAACCAGCGTGTGAAGTGTTGGAAGATGCTACTGTGGCGCTATGCCTAAACCTGCGCCTAAGCTTGCGGATGAAGTGTTGGGAGATGTTACGGCGGCGATATGCCTAAACCTGAGTCTGAGTCAGTGAGTTTAAAGTGAGCTGGGAGGTGCTACTATTTCGACCAGACATGCCATGAAAAGAAATTTTCAGGTACATATTTAACTAAAATAGATTGAAATTTTGTTAAGCTTGGGTTCAAAGAACTTAGCATTAAAATACCCAGAGACTTGTGAAACCTGACACAGGCTCGTAGCCAGCTCACCTTGCTAGGGGGGTGGCAAAAAATTTTCAGGAGGGGCATTCAAGGGTTTTTAATGAGTTCGAAGCAGGGTTGAAAATTTTTTAGAGGAGGCCAAAATTTTTCACGGGGGCTGAACCCCCTGCCCCCCCTTGGCTACGGGCCCAATCCTGACGACAGCCAAGATTTGCATTCAACGCAGACAGCGGTAGATCCAAAAATTTCTGACGGGTGGGCGGGATGACAAAAGTTATGAAACACAATTTTTGCTGTATGCTTTATATGTGCTAACTTTGTGTAAGGAAAAATTTGTAAGCTAGGAGGGACCTTATCATTTTATCACAAAAAATTTCTGACGGGGGTGGTGTATTGTCAGAATAGTAGCCGGAGCCGGATAATTAACATCCGACCGCAACCGGATAATGAATTCAAATCTAATACTAGATTATAACCAAATATCACAACGTAGCTTACAATTCTTCATTCCGTGGCTTAAGGTACTCAAAGTGTTTACGTTACGAAATTTATCATCTTAACGCTGATGAATTTCTAACACAGAACGTACTTGTTATACTATTCTATGTTTTGTAACGTTGCGTTCAGTTGCAATATTCGTTTGTCCCATGTTCCTTTTAAGGGCATCCGGTTTTTCATAGGCACAATAAAACAGAGGTGGCCACTTCACAGATGAGAGGGATTTTCGGTCTTAGTCTCGTCAAATCTCGATATATATATTATATATTATATATATTATATATATATTATATATATAAATATGTATGCATATTTCATTTTGTTTCTCAGTCTATTCGTCTATTAATAACAGAACCTAATCTGTCAAAGTTACTGGGGGTACGGCCATCTCGGACCCGTTTCTGCGTATGACCCAGAACGCGTAACAGATATTTTTCGACAAATCCAAATCACATTAATACCTTTTACTGTGTGAAAAATAAGAGAATAAAGTAATTTAAAGAAATAGAAAAAAACAAACTTAATCATTCCCTCATTTATGTCATCAATGTAAAAAAATCTCCTTTTAAATAAAATAGTCTTATTTTTCATTTCGGGAAAAGACTTGTTTATAGCACCGAACCTGCAAGGGAGGAAAGTGCAGAAAAGCCACCCCCCACCCCACCTCAGTTTGTATTCACTAGCGACCAGGACACAACCTAATCGAACCATCGTTACTGGTTTGCCAAATTTATTTTAAAAAACCTAAAAATTAGTCGGTTTTTTCGCTATTTGTCCCCACAAACTTGAATGTTAGACTACGTAAAGTTTGATAAAGTTATTTCAACCGTTTACCGGATTTCAATTTGAATAATTTTTTTTCGCTTTAATTTAAGAAAAAAAACTGATCGGAAGTAACATTATGTCAAACTCGGTATTTCTGCGTTGTATACCACCAGATCGGGCCCGTAGCCAAGGAGAGGCCAGGGGGGGCGGGCTCAGCCTCTTCCTAGTGGAAAAATTTTGGCCACCCTTGAAAATTTTCAACCTTGCTTGTAACTCGTTGAAAACCCTTGAATGCGACCCCTGAAAATTTTTTAGCCCATCTGGCAACGTGAGCTGGCTACGGCTCTGCATCAAATTCAACCGAACGAAAGTTCAAAGAACGTTTATATAAACGGCAAAAACTCGCCTTTATCTGTTGGAACTGGTAAAATAGTGTATTTTATAGCGAATAAAAGGAATGAAGCATACAAAGATGCAGCCTGCAAACGGTATCACAACAATTCGTCACCCGACAACTCGTCGACTGACAACTTGTAATTTGAAATTTTATCGACTCGACAATTCATCGCTCATCATTAAAGCTTTTAAGCTTATGGCTTATAGTTGCGCTTAGAATTATGCTTAGATATATTCATAGAATACTCGTTTAGGCGACCCGGTGTCTCGCGCAACGTATTCGCGTAGATTCGTTCCAAGCTTAAGCTTAACCAGAAGATTCGATCCAAGCTTAAGCGTAACCAGAAGATTCGTTCCAAGCTTACGCTTAACCAGAAGATTCGTTCCAAGCTTAAGCTTAACCAGAAGATTAAGCTTAAGCTTAACCAGAAGATTCGATCCAAGCTTAAGCTTAACCAGAAGATTCGATCCAAGCTTAAGCTTAACCAGAAGATTCGTTCCAAGCTTACGCGTAACCACAAGATTCGATCCAAGCTTAAGCTTAACCAGAAGATTCGTTCCAAGCTTACGCGTAACCACAAGATTCGTTCCAAGCTTAAGCTTAACCAGAAGATTAAGCTTAAGCTTAACCAGAAGATTCGATCCAAGCTTAAGCTTAACCAGAAGATTCGATCCAAGCTTAAGCTTAACCAGAAGATTCGTTCCAAGCTTACGCGTAACCACAAGATTCGTTCCAAGCTTAAGCTTAACCAGAAGATTCGATCCAAGCTTAAGCTTAACCAGAAGATTCGATCCAAGCTTAAGCTTAACCAGAAGATTCGATCCAAGCTTAAGCTTAACCAGAAGATTCGATCCAAGCTTAAGCTTAACCAGAAGATTCGATCCAAGCTTAAGCTTAACCAGAAGATTCGTTCCAAGCTTACGCGTAACCACAAGATTCGTTCCAAGCTTAAGCTTAACCAGAAGATTAAGCTTAAGCTTAACCAGAAGATTCGTTCCAAGCTTAAGCTTAACCAGAAGATTAAGCTTAAGCTTAACCAGAAGATTCGATCCAAGCTTAAGCTTAACCAGAAGATTAAGCTTAAGCTTAACCAGAAGATTCGATCCAAGCTTAAGCTTAACCAGAAGATTCGTTCCAAGCTTACGCGTAACCACAAGATTCGTTCCAAGCTTAAGCTTAACCAGAAGATTAAGCTTAAGCTTAACCAGAAGATTCGATCCAAGCTTAAGCTTAACCAGAAGATTAAGCTTAAGCTTAACCAGAAGATTAAGCTTAAGCTTAACCAGAAGATTCGATCCAAGCTTAAGCTTAACCAGAAGATTAAGCTTAAGCTTAACCAGAAGATTCGATCCAAGCTTAAGCTTAACCAGAAGATTCGATCCAAGCTTAAGCTTAACCAGAAGATTCGTTCCAAGCTTACGCGTAACCACAAGATTCGTTCCAAGCTTAAGCTTAACCAGAAGATTAAGCTTAAGCTTAACCAGAAGATTCGATCCAAGCTTAAGCTTAACCAGAAGATTCGATCCAAGCTTAAGCTTAACCAGAAGATTCGTTCCAAGCTTACGCGTAACCACAAGATTCGTTCCAAGCTTAAGCTTAACCAGAAGATTAAGCTTAAGCTTAACCAGAAGATTCGATCCAAGCTTAAGCGCAACCAGAAGATTCGTTCCAGGCTTAAGCGTAACCAGAAGATTCGTTCCAAGCTTAAGCTTAACCCAGATCAAAGGTTCGATTTTGAAACTTTTTGCACATTTGACACATTCACAGCAGTGAAGTTGTCACAAATATAATATGAGGCAACAGTGCTGAATAAAACTTTGAAAAAGCTCAAAAATCTAAAACAGCCGTCTATAAAACATTGAAAGGCTTAAAAACGCCAAAAATCCCTCAAAATCGCCGGGGTCAGCGTTTTATCTTTTCCCTAAAAAGAAAATGAATGAAATATAAACCAACATTTAATGACCTACGTCCAAAAGTGTCATCTTAAATGCAGCAATTTTGAACAATTTCTTTATTCGATTGACAATCATTTATCACTTTCTGTTTAAATGTAGAAATGTAGGTTAATAGCCCCAAAAACACACCCCCATTAGACGTATAAAGTTCACACTGAAGCGTTTAAAAGTAAATCTAAAAATACCAGGCCATGTAAAGATCCCGAGCGGAACGTTTTTGTGCGGGATTGCAAAAGAGTATGCTTATAACTTGCTCAGGCTTAGGCTTAGGCTTAGGCTTAGGCTTAGGCTTGGGCTTGGGCTTAGGCTTACGCTTGGGCTTAGGTATAGGCTCATTCTTACGCTTGGGCTTGGGTTTAGGTTTAGGTTTAGGTTTAGGCTTAGGCTTGGGCTGAGGTATAGGCTCATTCTTACGCTTGGGCTTAGGCTTATGCTTAGGCTTATGCTTAGGCTTAGACTTAGGCTTACGCTTAGACTTACGCTTGGGCTGAGGTATAGGCTCATTCTTACGCTTGGGCTTAGGTTTAGGCTTATTCTTAGGCTTAGGCTTAGGCTTAGGCTTGGGCTGAGGTATAGGCTCATTCTTACGCTTGGGCTTAGGTTAGGTTTAGGAATACGCTTTTAAAACGGTCCCGCCCCTGTTCTATACATTGGCCCTGACCTTATAGCGTACCAGACAAATATACCCGGTGGGGGCCGCTTGGAATTACGGCAACTCGAAAAATGCCAAGAATCTAGGCTTTCGGCACTTTGTTGGTTCCTAGAAAATAAGTCTGGCTTATACTACTGTCATGTCCTTGTATTATATATAGGCCAGAATACCTTGCAAAGGCTCGCAGGTGATAGCACAAATCGCAGCGTACTACACACTGCCAAAAATGGTGAGTCAAATTGACTCTCTCCGAAATAGGCTTTTACTGACTACACATACTGAGTTAAAATTAGAGAGTCAATTCGACTCACCATTTTTTGCAGTGTAGTGAGCCGAATAAGCGGAGAGTAATAAGAGGTAGGATCAATTTTTAGTCCCAATCAAAAGGAGTCTGTATCTCTAATTCGAATCCATTAGTGGATAGAGTCCGCAAGTCCTAATTAGAGTTTAAAGAAGAAACCGAAGCAGAACAATGGCCTAGACTGCTTAGATTTGCAGTAGACACTCAGACTAGCCGCATAAATTGTATTTAATCCTGAAAAAATAATAACGGAAGCGGCCAATAAACGATACTGATTCGCAACAAGTCAGTCTAGCCCAAAAGAAATAATTTAAAAAAAGAAGGGTGTGTTGGATCCAAATAATGCGGAGTTCACGGTGAAACTAGGGCAGCAAGGAACACGGTTAGTTCCATGTTGATACTACATTAACTATAAAATTGGTCAACCATATGTAAGGTAACAAGACAACGTCTGATTATTATTCCACATGCCAAAATTTGAATTTTCTTGCTAAAATTTGAATTGCATGCTAAAATTTGATTTTTCAGTCAAAATTTTAATTATTTCCGCTAAAATTTGAATTTACATCAAAATTTGCATTTTGCCGCTGAAATTGAATTTCTCGCCAAAACTCTAATTTAGCACCAAAATTTAATTTTTCCGCCAAAATTTTAATTTGGCAGCAAAATTTGTATTTCGTCACCAAAATTTGAATTTCAGGCCAAAATTTGAATTTTTTTCGCTAAAATTCAAACTTGCCTCCAGAATTTGGGTTTCCCGCCAAAATTTGAATGTTGCCCCCAAAATCTAAATTTTCGGGACAAAATTTAAATGTACCACCAACCTTTGAATTTTCCCGCCCAAATTTGAATATTTCCGACAAAATCGGAATTCTCCCGCCGAAATATGGGATCTCCCGCCAAAATCAAAATATTCGCAACAACGCTGGTATCATACCATGGTTCAGCAAGATGTCCGATAACCTAACTGAAAGCTTTAGACGCCGTCTGCTAATGTCATATGATACTAACTTTCTTGTCTGTCAGGATCATGACACTCGACCTACACGGTAACAAGTTATGTAATTTTGTACTCTAAGGTTTAGACTTAGGAATGGAATAGGCTGAGGCTAATTTATGTTTCTGCAAGTACTGTTACTAACTTGACAGATCTCAAGCGAATCCAAATTGCTGCAGGTACGTACACTAGCATGAGAAAATTTTTTGTGACAAAATGATAAGGTCCCTACCTAAAAAATTTGCACCTCACAAAATTTTTGTGATAAAATGGTTTTCGCTACTAATGGCACATATATTGCATACAGCAAAAAATTGCGTTTCATATTTTTTGCCAGCTCGGCTTCTGTATCATAAATATCGGCATACGCCGCTAACACAATCCAGAACAATTACGCGACAGTTCAATTATCCAAAAACCCCAACCGTATGGTTTATCATGTGAAAATGTAATTAACTTTTAATCCAAGCCTCGGACGTTTCTTTTGGGTCAGAATAAATTCCTCGCACAAAAAGTTCTACGAATTTAAGTTTTAACGGAAACAAAGCCATTGTTGCATTACGGCAGATTTAGGACATTCAAGTGAAGCTGTTTCAATCAGAAGTACATTTTGCCGGAAGCGGAATCGGAATCAATTTTTTGTCGGAACCTGAATCGGATATATATATACATATATATACATATATATATGTATATATATACATGTATATATGTATACATATATATACATATATATACCTATATATATGTATATATGTATATATACATATATATGTATAACTTATGATATTTATGGAGGCCTGTCAGTTCAAAGAGCAGCCTGCCAATACTCAGAGCACTGGATCAGCTTGACCTTAATCTTAATTGAAGTTAAACTTTGTTAGCGTTTCACAACTTTAAATCAGAATTCTTATGAAATAATTAATAATAGGACACAGATTTTTGAAAATTAACCAATTTTATGGAATGCCGCTAACGGTTTCAATTACAGTCACACTTTGATAATCAGAGGAATAATTTGCTCTGCTAGATGCTTTTTCAATTGAGAATACTTGTTCAACCGCTTTAAATGCTCATAAATTCCGATGACATTGATTAATCAACTCAGAGAGCAAATCGTATTATTCTCGCTCACACGAAATTATACTCTCCCAAAACGAAATTGTAGCTACTCCTCTAATTTAATGTTTACTAGTCAGCCAGCTTTACGCAAAGCGCAAAACTTAGCGAAAGCACAAAAATTTCCACACAAATTTTCGTTTCATAGAACAAACAACAATCACACGTATTTCCTAAGAAATTATTGTAAACAAAGTAATGCCCGGAAATTTGCCCAAAATACATATGCGGGGCGTTCCAACTTTAATATATAGATATATCAGATTATATGTATGTATAATCTGATAAAAGCCAAAAATACTTTAGAACAAAGAACAACCAATAGCGACTATTAAACCAAAT
This sequence comes from Enoplolaimus lenunculus, assembly GCA_030248215.1. Taxonomy (NCBI): domain Eukaryota; kingdom Metazoa; phylum Nematoda; class Enoplea; order Enoplida; family Thoracostomopsidae; genus Enoplolaimus; species Enoplolaimus lenunculus. The sequence goes on along the minus strand of JASANG010000980.1, from coordinate 85,961 downwards.
AATTAAGCCATTAAACCGGGTACATAAAAGCTTAGACCCTACTGGTATGTGGCCCACTCATTGCTTTACCCTGGCACAAAACTGCCTTGTAATTCTTGTAAACCTCGTACGAGGGCCTGTAGGCTGCCAAGATTTCATTTAGGGAGGGTATTACTTGATGTAAAAAAGTTTTTTTTGGAGACCTACAGTTGCCACAGATAGCAATTTATTGACTAAAATTACTGCGGCAGGAGGTTTAGGCGGCCTTAAATGCCTCTGTCGTGAAGCAAGGCTTATGTTTGATGTTTTCGCCCATGTATAGAACAGGGCCAGATCGTATTCCGGCGGGGCTGTAATAGAATCAGTTTAAGCTTTAGGCTAACTTTTTTGGTTAGGCTTAAGCTTAGACTTAGGCTTAGGACTAGGCTCATCGTTACGCTTAGGCGTACGTTTAGGCTTAGGCTTAGGCTTAGGCTTAGGAATATGCTTACGCTACCGTTCCGGCCGTGTTCTATACATTGACCGATGTTTTGATATGAGCATTAAATAAAGTTTCCTGTACTGACAGCGGGGACACCAGGATTTCGAAACAGGGGTAATCACTATTAATACTTTAAAATTTTCGACCCATGTAAAGATCAGGGGCGGAACGGTTTTCTGTGGGACTAGAAAACAGTAAGCTTAAGCTTTAGACTAAATTTTTGGCTTAGGCTTAGGCTTACGAATAACCTTAGGCTTTTGCTTAGGCTTATGCTTAGGCTTACGAATATGCTCATTCTTACGCTTACGCTTAGGCTTAGGAATATGCTCATTCTTACGCTTAGACTTATGCTTAGGCTTTGGAATATGCTCATTCTTACGCTTACGCTTAGGCTTAGGAATATGCTTATAATACTGTTCCGCCCCTGTTCTCTTTACATTGACCAGAATTTCGTAGGAAATTTTGTTGAGTTACCAATTGAAAACGCTCTTAAAATCCAGTTTACTCAATGTACCCTCTCAAGCTACGCCTCCTTTATTGAGAGCTACAAAATATATTTAGTAACATTTTCAGTACTGCTACGATAATCTTAATAGGGCCGCGGCCGAATATAAGCCCTTGCGAAATATCGACCAATAACACAGGAGATTCTGAACACAACGTTCAAATTACGCCGTGTTACAATTTAAAAATGGTTTAAGAAAACTCGCAAGCGAAGCGACAGAGAAGCCAAACAAACGTAATTAACTCAACATTGAACGTAAATTGAGCCGAAAATTCACTTTTTTTCTGAAATCGCAATCCGAGTCGGTTTTGCTGGCCTTCTCCAGATGCCCGGGGTCCCCTATGAGGTGAGGGTATGTTGGTGTTTGCCGCAACACTGTACGGTAAATTCCAATGAGTTGATTAGTCAATTCAGCTAGCGAGTTTGTTATTTCTGAATTAATATCAGTAAACGTTAACGCACTCTAGTTGAAATGATTCTCTCACTCTGAGTTGTGTTGACTCTGGGAGTGTTGGTTAATTAACACAGAATGAATTGAATCAACTCAAAATTCTGAGTTCTGATTGTCCCCTAACTCAGACTGAGTGATTCAACTCATTTTATGAGTTAAAATCAACTCACTGAAATCTACAGTTTGGGCATAAAAATACTGATTTGAAAAAATACATTTTTCCACGGAAGCATTTTACAACGAACATATACCGACAGTAGAAGGTACGTTTTTGTTTCAAAATTAATATGCATAGTTCACAATAAAAAATTTCATTTTGACACCACAAATGCTATAACGTAAAGATTTAACGCATGGAAAATTTCAAAATTACCACGCGTTAACCTTACGCCAACGCAAATTTTGCGTTAACCTAACAACAGTCTTAGGAAACTCTAAACCGTAAGAACAGTCAAATTGTCGGTTTTTAGCAAAACCTGTTGCATAGGCCCACGTGCAACTTGGATGCAAAAACGCCGTATATAAAATGCTGACGGGCGGTATTACACATATGGCCTTGGTTCAGAGCCATAACACATTTGAGAATGCTGGTTCTGTTTCAATTTCGCAGCTGACTTGACCCAACAATTGAAAATTGAACAAAATTTCAGCTCATTCATTTTCTTCAGACTTTACTTTCAACAACAAAACCCGATGTACAACGATATAATATATACGTATATATTTATGCATCTTATATATATGTTTATTTATTTATTTTTTATTTACTTACTTATTTATTTATTTTAGTATTTTTTTATTTATTTTATTTATTTATTTATTTATTTACATATTTATAGAATATTCGTTATATACGTATACATCGGTACACCAGAGGCGTACAGAAATCTGAGTCAAGACGGCAACACCTCCACTTGACAGTCACTACAATCAATGACACTGGTTGACTACGTTGACGATTTTCCAATTTTACCTCAAAAACCAATATTTTAGTCAGTTTTTTCGTATCGACCCCCCGTTCCACCAATCAAAATTCATCGCCACACCAACTCTGTACAACATAACTTGATACATGACACTTTAAGACATGAAAAATAGCGTTGAAACTAACAACCCGGCGTCTAAAGTCAACATAACCCCAACTGCCTAATATATCTTAATTTTCCACTGTTACACTGTACAATTACACGTCTATTATTGCGTTCAAATAAAGTTCAAAATTATATTCTCAAATGACTGCAGCACCTATAACCAGTTAGCGATAGGTTTTAAACCTGGCAAATACCGAACCTAAACAAATGTGAAACTTTTGGTTGTACTACATTCATAGGTGTATAATTCTAACAAGAGTATGCAACTGAGTACATTCTGTGTTGAAAAATAGCCAACTGAAACAAGCTTTAATTGTATATTTTGTTAAATATGATACGTTGAGATTGAAAATGTTCTAAAATTCTCAAACGCAGTTTTTTAATATTACAATTTTAAGACATTTTTTGGTTTCGTGGGGCAAATTAATTTGAAAATATTCGTATTCTCAATAATGTGTAGCACCTTTCGACAGTTATGGTTACAATTGTAAATATTCTACACGGCAGCTATAAGTGAATTCATCAAAGAAACGAAAATAAGGGGATACGTCTCCTATTAAACTTACGAACAAAAAAATTATAAAGAATTTAAAAATGACAAAAATTCCACAAACTAATACGATTCCCACCTGAACAAGGCAACTTATTCTCAAAGTTGTATAGCAACTATCATCAGTTTAGTAATAGGTTTTCAAACGCATTAACTATTGCAATTGTTGAACTCAAAATTGATGCAGACGTAGAGCAAATCATACGCGAAAAATGTGCTAAATGTTGAACATCAGTATTCACTGGTTCAAAAGTGACAAGACCTATCGCCAACTGGTGATAAATGCTACACACATTTGAGAATACAGGCCAAGGACTGAACCAAGAAATGAGACAATATTTATTTAAGCCAGTCGTTAAAAATGTCCTTAGCTTATCATTTGGGTCCTATAGAAAGTCAATAGTTTAGCCATAACCAAAACTAGGGGGGTTTCACTGAAAATACGATTAAAATATTAACTCTAAAAAGATAACGCCTGAATCAGGCATGTCCTTTACCGAAAAAAGTGAATCCTGATTGGTGGGGGGACTCAGTTCCCGTTTCCCTCTCCCCCCCGATCGCGGTAAGCATTTGCCAAATGTTAGTAAACAAATAGAACGTAGTCGTCATGAAATAAAATATTTCTTTTTTTACATTATTATTATTTTTATTATTATTGTATCAACTGGATTAAATTTCATTTCGGAAGTTAACATAAGTTTTCTAACCAGCTGGTATCAAGCATGAACTAAATGCAATAGCATTCTAAACTTTCTACAACAATTACACGTCCGTAGTTTGCCTAAAACCCGTCAAAAAAGCACCATAGTCATTGACGGGGCGGAGCAGGGTTTCCGGTCAGGAACCGGAGTAATAACTGCACAACACTACGACGCACCCTACTAGAAAACTGTCGGCTAACAAGAGTGTGTTAGCTACTCGTGTAAGTTTTGCAAAATCAACATGGCCATCCTAAAACTGTTTTATCTTCCCTAGCACGTTTACAGTGCCAATGGAAGCCCCTTCCAAACCGCCCCCCAATTGGGAGGCGACCCTTAGGAGCCCCATCATGGCAAACTAAAATTTTTTGGCGGAACAAAGAACATAAAAAATTAGTTATGTAGAGTTTTGGGGCGAACCCCTTAAACAACTGTGAAATTTTGAGATATCGGAACAAAATTTGCATTGTAAGTTCAATTTTAACGATGAAAAAATTTATACTGGGCAGCCGGTGTGTGGATTCATCCGCCCCATCCCCCCTGGATCTGCCCCTGATTTTGACATTCGATGCTGCCGCAGTTCGCTTGTTTGAAAATGTATTACTCACTGGAACTCATGAAAAGATTAGAGGCGGAACGTTTTTCTGCAGTACTGCAATAAAGCAAACTGAAGCTTTAGAGTATTTTTATGCTTAAGGAATATGCCTTACTGTTACGACCCTGTTCTATACATTAACCATCACTGGTGACACGTGCTATACACAGCGGGAAATACGGCTGTATATCAGACGGGCTTAAATTTACTCAAATCATTCTACTTATTTAGAAAGTTGAAATTAACAAACTAAACTGAAGTTCGAGTTTAAATTTTCTAGTTTAAAAGCGAATGCGCCATTTATTACTCAAGCCAAATACAACGCTTTTCGAAATACTAAATAGTCGTCCAACTTTACACAATGCGCAAAAGTGTTAGCGAATGTATAAAAAATTGTTTGCAAACTTTCTAATTATACAACAATCGCATTTCTTTGCTATGAAACTATTGTAAACAAAGTATGCTGGAAACTTGCCTAAAATACGTAACTGGGAAGTTGCAGCTTTAATAATATAGATTGATAAGGCTTAAACTTAAGTATATACCTTAGCGTAAAAATTAGCCTAAAAGTTTAAACCAAACCGGAATCAAAGTCTCAAGGGATAACACGTGGCCCCCCAATTGAAAAACATTAATTTTTCGGCATTATTCCGCCGCAATCTTTACTTTTTTATCATTTTTCTATAATTTTGTACCAGATTTATCAAAAACGCCGTCGGCCGAACCACATATATGAACTAAAATATTAAATCATTTACTTAATTTATATATACATACACCCAGGGGCACAGCTGCCAGAAGTAGACCAAGCGGGACGCCCCAGAGGCGGATCCAGAAAATTCTGACGGGGGGATAGGGTGGGATCGGCGAGTTGGCCAATGTTATCAAACGTAACTTTTGCTGTATACGGAGGGACCTTATCATTTTTTTACAAAAATGGAAAAAATGTAAGGTATTGAGGGACCTTACCATTTTATCACAAAAAATTCTGACGGGGAGCGTTCGACCTTTCCGCCGCACCCCCTCTGGATCCGCTCTTGGGGCGCCCTTCAAACAATATTACACTGCTGATAGATATAAACGCATTAAAGCAAGGTTTACAGTTTGCCAATTCTATCTTAAGACCCAATAGTTTATACTCGTCTAGGCGATGTTAGCCCCGTTAATCTGAATTTCTCTGTACACTACTACACCTAAGCCAATTGAAACAACTGGTTTTTTAGTGTGATGGATCCGTTCAACTCAATATCTAATCGCAATCAGTACAATTTAGATTAGAAATTGATTGGTTAAAAGATAAAACCACAAAAGATAAGTGAAAACCGGATGCTCAAAGTATGCCGATTACATGGTTCCACAGGAATTTTGATCCCGGTCCCAGTTCCGGTTCCAGTTCCGGCAGAAGTTGATGATTGGTTAAAAGATAAAACCACAAAAGATAAGTGAAAACCGAATGCTCAAAGTATGCCGGCTACAGGGTTCCACGGAAATTTTTATCCAGGTTCCAATTCCGGTTCCAGTTCCGGTAGAAGTTGATGATTGGTTAAAAGATAAAACCAGAAAAGATAAGTGAAAACCGAATGCTCAAAGGATGCCGATTACAGGGTTCCACGGGAATTTTGATCCCGGTTCCAGTTCCGACTCTAGTTCCGGTATGAGTTGAAATTGTACTATGAATCGAATTAAGTTTTGTTCTGGTTCGAATTTGCAATCCTGCAAGTTACGTTCATATTCGTGTATAAAAACGTTAAAAATAGCTATTGTTATTAGTAGGCATGACCAACTGATGTTAAATATATTAATCTAACGAAACCTTTGCCTGTATTCTCAAATGTGTATAGCACCTGTCACCAGTTTAGTGACATTTCTTGTAACTTTCGAATCAGCAAATGATGAGGTTAGAAATTGGGCACATTTTTTGCATTCAATTTGCCGTACGTGTGTGCAAATTTTGAGATCTGCAATTCAGTTTTAAAACCAACGCTAACTGATGATCAGTGGCGGATCCAGGATCTCAAAATGGGGGGGGGGGCAAAATTTCACATGTAATAAACTTACTTTTGACCCACACTCAAACCACGAACTATTGTCACAAAATTGCTATATAATTTTTGTCGAGATGTTGTTGGGGGGTCGCACGGCCGGGGTGGCCCCCCATGGATCCGCCATTGCTGATGATAGATGCTATACACATTCGAAAATACCGAACCTAATTCAACGTTATTGTGGTACGAGCCTGGTTAATTGGATTTGGCGTAGCGGCTTTGAAATTTCGCACATTTAGCGTTTTTAGGCAACAAGGAAAAAATTTTTTTAATTCTGACAGAACACTTAAGACTTGAAAGAATAAGCGTTTCTGACAACAAAACCCAGTCCTACGATTGCAGACCGTAGTCAGAGACGGCCAGGGAGACCCAGCTGTCCATGAAAAAATTTTGCCCCCGCCTTGAAAATTTTCAATCTTGCTTGTAAGTCATCGAAAATCTTCGTATACCCTTATTGCAACATTTTTAGTGCTCTGGCAAGGTGAGCTGGCTACGGGTCTGAACGTTTGCATTTAGATTTGTAAGATTTTGGATTTCTCAAACAATGTTTGTAACTTTAAGGATGTAGGTTTCAATCTTAGCCACGTTAAGTTCGCCTATTTCACCTGAGAGGTGTATTTATTTTCGAAATACGCTCGCAGTTATCACTGTAAAAAAACTTCCTCCAAATACCAATACTGTAGCGACCCGAATAAGAGGGTGTGGAGTAATAAGAGGTGGTCCCCATTTTGAGTCCCAATTAATAGGAGTTTGTGCCTCTAATAAGAGTCCGTAAGCGGATCGAGTCCCTAAATGCTAATTAGAGTCCATGAAGGTCAGTTATTTCTAATTGTAACGCATAAATGACTTCAGGAGCAAACAAAATTGAGTTCGAATCTTTAAGACGTACTTAAATTTTGAAAACACATTCCTAAGTATAACCTTTCGTGATCGCTCAAGCTACTGACTCAAGACAAATAAACGTTTAATTTAACGGATATTTGCAGTACCGGATATATCAGTAACGAAAGGTGACGGAGCGTGGGTTAAAAATAAATAACAGTCCGTAACCATATAACAAGGGGGATACCCTCTGGAAAGGCCAAATAAATATCAGTCTCCCCTCTTATTCGGGTCACTACAGTACGCAGTGTTTTCATACTACTGTTAAATGCAGTACAAAATCTCCACAAAGCATGAGAGCACACTCGAGTTCGAGCGTCAAGCTCCTAATTTCCTATAACGGAGTGCTGATATTATACGCGTGCCACCCGAGAGAACAAAATCTAAGCTTAAAAGTATGTCTCAAGCTGAAATAGAAAATATTCATGTGATAAATAATTATCTTAATTCTGCAACCACTCAAGAGAAAGTAGCGTAATATTAAATAAAATCTAATTGTTACAATTAACAAAATTAAATTGAAATTACTTAAATGAGTAGTAAAATGACAAAATTTTGTAATAAAAATAAGATAATTCTTGAAAAAAATCAAAGAACAGGCAATGAAATGACAAAAAATGTATATCAACTGTCAAACCCGCACGGTGCAAAATGTACCACCGGGTGTTACGTTTATGGCCGACCCCCATTGTTTAGATGGGGGTCGCTATCACATAAATACCCCTCGTGCCGGGTACATTCTTTTCTACACAAAGTGTACCCAGTTGCATACTCTTGTTGAAGTATACATCTTCCACTCATGCTATCACCAAGATTCGATCATGACAAGAGTGTGCAACTCTTGGGGTCGCGCATGATACAAAATGGACCACCGGGCGTTACGTTCTTGGCCGACCCCCCTTGTTTAGACTGGGGTCGCTATCACATGAATACCACTAATTTAAACTATATGGTGACCACGTTTGACGCAGCATACATAAAGTGCCATGGTTCGCACAGGTTGTACCGCCCCTTTGAATATAGAGGTTGGCCAAAAACGCAATACGTGCAGAGTACATTAATGTCTACACAAAATGAACTGTTATTCTTTTCTACACAAAGTGTACCCAGTTGCATACTCTTGTAAAAAGGGTCATTATCGACTCTTGCTGTTTCTAATTGGAGATAGGCGATAAGGTGCGATAACCATTTGAGAATATTGACACCAGGAGATAATATGATTATTATGTTAAAAATGGTATGTAATGTAAGGATTTCTGGCAAATTTCAACTGGTGCAAGTTTTATACTTCTTAAATGTCTGCTAGAAATATGGCCAAAAAATGTTTGCTTTGGGACCGAATAAGGACGTACACAAAATGGATCATGCGGCCAATGTATAGAACAGGACCTAACACTAATACAAGCATATTCCTAAGCCTAAGCCTAATCGCAAGAATGAGTTTAAACCTCAAGCCTATGGCCTAAACAAAAAATTAGTCTACAGCTTAAGCTTATATTCTTTTGCAGTCGTACAGAAAAACGTTCCGCCCCTTATCTTTACATAGGCCGATTGTGGGACAATATTTATTATCCAACAGAAATTTATGAAAAATGTATTTGAAACTACAATAATTCTTACTGTAATCCGAACACACTGAAACATTACAGATCAGACCAAAAAAAAACATTTTTTGTAATGTTTTGGAGACAAAAATATATATCAAATAGATTCAAAATAAAAGAATTGTACTGAAAACAGAGAATATCATAAAAAGAAAGAACATTAAAGTTTAGCTGAATAAACAAGCGTTGAAATAATCACATGTTCTATAGCATTTAAGCTTAAACACTACCAGAGAGACGCTGGGTCATTAAAAAAAATTGAATTTGTCAAAAATTCAAATTTATGCGTGGAATAATCATGGGAGCTCATGAGAAGTTCAAATATGCAAAAATTTGCAAAATCGAACCATTTTTGGGCAAACGCAGCCTTGGGGGGTGGCGGGATAAAACGAAAAAGATCGAAATTATAATTTGGTTTCAAATTCAAATTTAAGACAATTTTGGATTTGAACATAATATTTATTCAGTTGGCAAGCGTTGGTAACAATTATAATTGCTTATACACAATACAACCGCACAACCAGAAATTCTGAACAGGGGGGAAGAATCCTAATTCACAGGGGGGGCAGAAACAATATTCCAAACTTGGAATTTTTCTATTTTTACGAAAAAGTTCAAAATATAATTAAAAATGTCTGTGTTAATTACAGTCGAAGACTAAAGTTTCGCTTCAGCGCAACAATGAATTGGCCCATGTAAAAGATCAGGGGCGGAACATTATCCCGTGTTACTGGAATAGAGTAAGCTTAAGCTTTAGACTAATTTTTTCCTTAGGCTTAGTCATAGGCTTAGGCTTAGGTATAAGCTCATTCTCACGTTAAAGGCTCAGGCTTAGGAATATGCTTTTACTACTGTTCCGCTCCTGTTCTATACATTGGCCAATAAATTTAACACTAAAACTAATATGAAAGTGTAAAAATTAGTCTAAACTCTAAACATACTCTACATCTGATCCTCAGGAAATCGCAATGCCCTTTTAAAGTAACATGAGTCGATGTTCGTATCAAAGGCAAAAAATCATAGTAGGGGGTAGCATCCCCACAAGATTAGTGACCACCCTGTTAAAAAACAAAAACAATAACTTACCGCTACACACTGAACGTTTTCCACCACGAGCGTAATCTTCACGTTGATTGGATACTAAATGATCCAATGAGGCGCTTATGGTATTTTTTCGATATCCTGAGTGGATGGGATCACATTGGATTACGGTATCATCTTGGCCAAGGGGGCTGGTATTGTCGCGATACAGTTCAGCTGAACGCTGCATTGAATTCAATGGAAATGAAGTTGAGTTGCTCAACGAGTGAAGATGGGTAACGGAAACTTGTTTGTCTGTAGATTCTGTTGCGATATGTTCCTGAAATATTTGCCAGAGTAAAAATCCTTAACAACAGAAAGAGACGATAGTACTGTTTTGACAAGAGTTTGCAACTGGGTACATTCTATGTAGAAATATCCGTTTTGTATTAAAAACAAAACGCTAACTTTTGCGTTTCGAACAACATCTTTCAAACCGCTTTTTTGGCAAGCGGAGAAACTCAAAACTGAATCGTTTGTACAGCAAAATGCTATAAAGTGAATGCTTTTTTAGCATTTATCTTTAACCTTATCTGGGTAGAGCGTTTTGTATTTTTAACACGATTATTAAAAATTGATTCATCAAAAGTCGATACTACTACATAGGCAAGTGTGTGCAACTGAGTACATTCTGTGTAGAAAAATATAAATAACACATATTCACACGCGCTGAATACTGTCTAAAGCCCTATTCACACATGCTGAATACTCCTATCTAAAGCCCTATGCACCCGTGCTGAATACTCCTGTCTAAACCCCTATTCACACGCGCTGAATACTCCTGTCTAAAGCCCTATTCACACGCGCTGAATACTCCTGTCTAAAGCCCTATTCACACATGCTGAATACTCCTATCTAAAGCCCTATGCACCCGTGCTGAATACTCCTGTCTAAAGCCCTATTCACACGCGCTGAATACTCCTGTCTAAAGCCCTATTCACACATGCTGAATACTCCTATCTAAAGCCCTATTCACACGCGCTGAATACTCCTGTCTAAAGCCCTATTCACACATGCTGAATACTCCTATCTAAAGCCCTATGCACCCGTGCTGAATACTCCTGTCTAAAGCCCTATGCACCCGTGCTGAATACTCCTGTCTAAAGCCCTATGCACCCGTGCTGAATACTCCTGTCTAAAGCCCTATGCACCCGTGCTGAATACTCCTGTCTAAAGCCCTATGCACCCGTGCTGAATACTCCTGTCTAAAGCCCTATGCACCCGTGCTGAATACTCCTGTCTAAAGCCCTATGCACACGTGCTGAATACTCCTGTCTAAAGCCCTATGCACCCGTGCTGAATACTCCTGTCTAAAGCCCTATGCACCCGTGCTGAATACTCCTGTCTAATCCAGTGGCAACGGTAAACGCCTCCCAATCGAGCGTCTTGTATCCAGGGATTAATGTTATCAATATAACCAAGAGTGGATAATCGCTATTTAACAAGAGTGTGAATCTGGGCACATTGTGTGTAGAAAAGAATGTACCTGGCACGCGTTGCGTTTTTGCCCCATACCCCCCTTTTAGAGGGGGGTACATCCGGTTCGAAACATGGCACTTTACGAATGCGACGTCAAACACACTCACCGTATAGTTCAATTTAGGGGTATTCATGTTTAGCGACCCCCCTATAAACAAAGGGGGAATTGGCCAAAAATACAACGCCCGGTGATACATTTTGTACCACGCAAATTTCGATAGTTGCACACTCTTGTTACAGCGATCATCGACTCTTAAACCAAGAGCGGATAATGACAAGCCTGTGCAACTCTTGGGATCCCGCACGGTACAAAATGTACCACCGGGCGTTGCGTTTTTGGCCGACTCCCCCTTGTTCAGAGGGGGTCTCCATCACATGAACACTTCTAAATTGAACTATTACTGGAGTATGTTTGACGCCGCATACATTAAGAGTCGTGATTAGCACCGGTTGTACCTCCCTCTAAATAAAGAGGGAGTGCAAAAACGCAACGCGTGCCGGGTACATTCTTTGCTACACAGAATGTGTCCAGTTGTACACTCTTGTTAAATAGCGATTATCCACTCTTGTTACAACTATTAAAATACCTCAATTGTGTCCAAATACGACGACTGATACTGAGGCGGTGTTTGCGGTACCAGCAGATGAAATGGTAAATTGAGTCGATTTGAAAACGTTTCGTTGATCGCGTTTGTTGCGACGTTGATAAAGCTGGCAACGGGCGATGAGCGATTGCTTGTGGCAAGTTCTGAAATATTTAATTTTAAAATTTAAACAAATTTAAAATTAATTTAAACAAATTTAAAATTAATTTAAACAAATTTAAAATTATAAATTTCGGCTCTGCCGATCGATTTCAGTAAATTTTTTCAAATATCGGCACAGTCGCGTAGCCAGCTCACCTTGCTCGGGGGGGGGGGGGGAGCTAAAAAATTTTCAAGAGGGGCATTCAAGGGTTTTCTATGCGTTATAAGCAAGTTGAAACATTTCTAGGAGACGCCAAAATTTTTTCAGAGAGGGCGCTCTGCCCCACCCCAGCTATAACTTCAGGCTACGGGCCCGTATCTGCACCGTAGACGAGGGAATGCGTTTTCGTGTTGTGAAATTTTAATATTAATAAACGAAATATAGTAATCATGCTTTGAAACTACAGATTTTGGCGAATTTTGTATAAGTACAACTTGACAATTGACGTACGAATATACAGAATGCATTACCGGCCGTGGACCATCGAACTCAGTGCTCCCGAGACGTCATGGGGAAGCCACGGGCAGTATTGCTCCCATACCAAAGGTTGGTAGGAATAAACGTCTGATTTTTAGTGCCGGGTCAGAGGATCTAAATTGGAGGAACACACCCGGTTTGGTTAACCAGAAATGCCTTGACGACAAAGTTGGCGCATATAGCGTAAGCATGGTGACTAGTGATACATGGCCAGAAGGGTCCATGTATAGAACAGGGCCGGAGCGTTTTCCGGAGTGTCTATAATAGAGTCAGTTTAAGCTTTAGACTAATTTTTTTGCTTAGGCTTAGGCTTAAACTTAGAAATATGCTTATACTACTGTTCCGGCCGTGTTCTATACATGGGCCGCCAGAAGGATGAAACCTGGACAGTTATGGGATCACTTGGTGCTTGTGTCCGAGCAGTAGTACCACAGCTATAGTCCAAGTGGACAAAGTGGCGCATGCATTCTTTGCTGGACCTGGGTGGCTGACCTGGTTTGTGTGTCTCGGGTTAGAAGATGACTTCTATTAACATCCCTTATGGATAACAGGCTACAGGGCGTTTAGGTTGCAAACCTTTGACATTCTGGATAGGGATCCACCACAGGGATATTTCCAAAGGGAGGCGTCGTAAAAGTCTTGTAGAGATCATCCAAAGGAATGCCAGCTCAGGAACAAAACATGGAAGTCCAGTAAAGCCCGACGATTCGAAAACATTTCTCGCTCGCTACACTGTTTCGTAAAAACAGTTACTTTTGTACGATCTCAATTTATAATCCTGCGGTTATAATCACAAATGCACGTAGCACCCATAAATATCAACAGTTAGTGATAGGTCTTTTATTAAAAGACCAATCATTAACTGTTGATATTTATAAGTGGTACGTGCGTTTGTGAATATAATCCTGTGGTTATATTAACAAATGCACGTACCACTTATAAATAGTAGTTAGTGATAGGTCTTTTAATTTGCTGGTTTGAAAGTTAAACGACCTATCACTGACTGTTGATATTTATTAAGTGGTACGTGCACAAAGGACCTATCACTGACTATTTATATTTATAAGTGGTACGTGCGTTTGTATATAATCCTGTGGTTATATTCACAAATGCACGTAGCACCTATAAATATCAGCAGTAATAGGTCTTGCAACTTTCAAACCAGCAAAAATGAAATTACACAGATTTTTTGCAGTGATTTGTCCAACTTGTGAGTACAGTTTTCGATCCGCAGACGTTGAAATTCGTTTGTTTGAAAACCCATTACTAAACTGATGATAGATGCTACACATAGCTGGCAAACCGGTTCCTGGTTGCAATCCGGGGTAACTTACCCGCGGTCACATTGATTACCGGAAGTGAAGCTCGTGTATTGAGTACGTTTCGTTCCGGATGTCTGACCGGATCTTGATTGGCCTGATTTCCAGTTTCACATTTTGATGGCAACAGTTGTTCGGAAGTAAGCGATTCAGATCGTGGTCTGGGTGACGTTGCTTCTAAGTGATTATCTTTACTATTATTATGGTTGTTTTTATTATTATTATTATTATTACTGTAGTTGTTTTTGTTGTTGCAATTGTTGTTGTTGTTGTTATTATTATTTCTTGGTGAGTTGCCAACTGGTGAACTTCGGCGCGGTATGTTTACGGCTTTTGATCGCAGAGGCGACCGCGGCAAATCGTCTTTGCCAAACGAAAGTGAACGCAGTTTTGCAAATCGCGATTCTGCAAAAACAGCAAGAAAAAATATTATAAATTGCTAATAAACGCAATTTACGTCGAATTTGTGATGCATGAATAACGTATAAACGGACACTGATTTTTACCGGAAATGTAAACAAATACACGGTTACATCTGAAACGCTTGAACTGTTCTTAAATGGTATGGCCAATGTTACTTTAAGGGGCGTAACAATAGATTAAGCGTATTTCTAAACCTAAACCTAAGCCTAAATGGTGCAAAATGAGTTCCTAGGCCTAAGCCTAAGCCTAAGCGTTGCAAAAATGAGTTCCTAGGCCTAAGCCTAAGCCTAAGCCTAGGCCTAAGCCTAAGCCTAAGCCTAAGCCTAGGCCTAAGCCTAAGCCTAAGCCTAGGCCTAAGCAAAAAATATAATCCACAATCGAAACCTACTCTTTTATAGAACCACCAGACACACCTGGACTCTCTTTTAAAGTAACATGGGCCAATGGTATCATGACAACTCGTCGACCGACAATATGTAATCCGAAATTATATCGACTCGACAATACCCGAGAATTTGACTTAAGAGATTGCCTCGATGCCGTCTCAGTAAAATTTGCGAGCGGTGATTTGCATAAACACATAAAAAAGAGTAAATAATATAAAACAGCACAAATTAATCACAAATCTTTGTTCTATTCAAAAAAGCATGCTAATACCCACCTGTAGTATACCTAAGCGAGCCAGCGCACCTTTGAAACCGAGTCCGCTCGGGTCGAATTTCAAAATCGTCAGAATCCTCACCCCCGTCCTGAGACATAAGGCGGCTCAGAGGCAACGGTCGTATCGGAGACGACCCCTGAGGGAAATAAGACGTCCCTCGTCTTTCGCAACGATACTGGTGCCATCTCGTTTTAGGCGAGATGGTTCCAGTTGGAGTTGTACGTTGCTGCGTTGACTGTGGGCAACTCGTTGACAGCAGGTTAATCTGCTCAGTTGACGTGGGTGAGTTTTCATTGAATGACATATTAAAGACCAGTTTGAATATTTCAATTTTATCAAAAAAATAATATTAAGTAAATTTCAACCAATAGGATCACAAAGATACAAGGCTACCTTTTATTTCATTGGTTGTATATCGAGCCAATCAAAGGTCATTTGGCAAAAAATATCTTCGGCCTCAAGCACTAAAGGGTTGCGCTATACTTTTTATTTCAATTCCGTCAGGCGAAGTCGCGTCAACCGTACAGCGTCACCCGTCACCGTTGCGGTATCGTAGGCGAATCGTATATTCACGAACGATACCGGGGGTGGTTTCCGTTATCACCCTCTTTTGGACTCAAAACGTTTTTTGACGAAAAGTTTGACAAATTATATTATGCAGGGTTCACGTTATAACTGGGGCAGTTGGGTCACGTTTTGTCACATGTTGATTCAACATCAACATAAATTTTTGTTACCATCATACGATACGGGCAGACAAAAGTCGAATATCATGTGATATCGCAGACAAAATGTTACCCCATATATACAACGTGACAAAACGTTAGCCAACTGCACCATTTATAACGTGAACCCCGCATTCCGTGCCATGAAGATAGCGGAGCTGGGTCTATTGGTGTTAAATATTCCGCAATCAGACGATTGGTTAACGAGTTACTGTCAAATACCTGATTTTGGCGCTCTGACAACGATCTGGAATGGTACCAAATCAGTTTGATTCTTTACAACTGAACCACTTTGGGCCAAACGCGAGTTGGGAGAATAACGGAAAAGACCCCGATACCGTATAGTGACGGACACTGAACGACTGGCCCTAAACGAATATTAGCGGACGGTGATGGAACGCTACCGTATGACAAGTACCCCCTATTAGTAAAACGATTTACGAAAAATCAAATTGGCGTTTTAAATATAATTGGCAAAGTTTATGAAAAAACCAAAAATATGCAAAAATTTTCAAAAATTCAATATAAACAGCGAACCGAACTGGTGGATAATTTTTGTTTCTGCAATTTTTACTGAACTGTAATTCGAAAAATTAAACTGAATCGTTTCAAGTGAACTTTTCAAATTCAAATAATTTACTGTTGGGCAAAGATGGGGTGTTATTCAAATGAACCCACCATGTTCAATCATCTGTACACCCCGTGCTGTGGTTCCTGTCCCATAGCTCCTTAGGTGAGCATCTGACGGCCCTAGCGGATCAGATCTGCTATGCATATCAAAAAATAGTTTTTGCCTTCGGCGCAATTCAAGCTAAACATTGCGTTATTTACGCTTATTTGGCTTTTCACTCGCTTCGCTCGGAAGTTTTCTTCCGGTCTTATGTCACACCGACGTGTATGTGACAAGAGGGCCCATTAAGCATCCCGTGGCTCGGATACCGTATCCGTTGCGATGTGTACACTGCAAAAAATGGTGAGTCAAATTGACTCCCTCCGAAATAGGCTCTACGGGACTACACAAACTGAGTCGAATTCGACTCCGCCAGAGTCAAACGTGCGACTCAGTGAGCCGAATTTGGCTCTGGCGGAGTCGAATTTGACTCAGTTCATTTTGTCGTGCTTAAGAGCGTACTTAAGTTAAGTTTAACGCTTAAGTCGCTGTCTAAATTTGATAATTACCAATTTACCATGCTGGCTTTACTCACTTTGGTCAAATTGAAATTGTAGACTATTGCTTTCTCTTCATTATAAAGCAAAAATGTTACTTTCTTGTTATGACAACGGCTGACATTTGGCGTTTATTTGTTTTGCTCGGAAATTTAAAGCATTTACTTAAATCGGCGACTTAAGTAATTACTTAAGTATTAACTAAAGTAAATACATAAGTAAGATTTCAGAAACTCAACCAATGTTGAACATTTGTTAATATTGGCCAAAATGCCTTGAAAAAGGCCAAAATTCCTTGAAAAAGCGTATTAAAATGACTTATACATATAAATACAGCGTTTTTTTGCTTTACATCTTGTAAACAATAATATTTCCTCATGTTGTGTATAGTTGCACTTGCATATCGATTTTTTGAAGCATAGCGTAAACCTTTGATGTGTCAAACAATTGTTTACACTATTCCAAATATAAAAAAACAATTAAAAAATAATAAAAACATAAAATAAAAACATTTAAACATTTTTAGCTTTTGAGAAATTTAGCTTTGAGTGACAAGCACAGAATTACGTCATATTTTAGATGAGAGCAGATTTTAGGAATAGTCTTAGACTATTGACTGACGTAAACTTATATCTTTCGTAATATTTTACTAAATTTAAATGATTAAGCGTAAAAATGACGTGGATCACATAATTACGTCACTATACGTCATTCTGTACAAAAAAATTAAAAAAATTAAAAAATTTCTGCTTCATATAATTGAAAAATTTCCAAAACTTTAGAACATTCCAAAAAATTTAAGGTATCCTCATGAAAAATAGAACTGGACCTTAAGCAGGCAGCACATACCTATTAAGTGGCTAATATGTTTGCTGAAATGGTATTCACTGGCTGCTACGGGCCTTAAATGGCGAATATAGTCTCTTCGGAAGCAAATATTGCATTGCGTCCAGAGGCGGATCCAAAACATTTTGACACGGGGGGAGGCGTACGCCCCCCCTTAGGATCCGCTAATGATTGCGTCGCGGAAAATGACTCGTATTTTGTGGAAACTCAAACAATATTAATCCGAATAACAGGTTAATTACCATTAAATATCGCACTTTATTAAACATAGCAGCGTTCCAACGGAATTCCTGATTCCGGCTAAAATTCCGACAAAATTTTTTATTTCGATTCCGACAACAACAAAATGTATATACTTCCGATTGGAACCTTGAAGCATAGTCTTATCTGCAGGGTTCCAACCGGAACTAGATTTCGTTGGAAGCGGAATCGGATTAGGAATCAAATTTTTCTGTCCGAACCAGAGTCGGAATCGGAATCAAGTTTTAGTAATTCTATCAAAAGTTAAAAGTGTATGACTTAACTTTTGTTGCAATATGCATGTTTCCGTAACTGTTCACAGTTTCAGTAAAAATTGTTTATATAGCTGACGGAATACACGTAACCATTCGAAATATTTACTAAGAAAAAACCAACAGAATAATTGCAAATGAACGAAACAAAACGAAACAAACAAAATCTAACTTCAATCATTTTAAAAACTCGTAACCGAAAAATCGGAATTCCGGCATCGGAACAGCAGTCAGCCGGAATCGGAATCGGAAGTCAAATTTTGCAGGAATTTTAGCCGGAATCAGAATTCCGATGGAACCCTGCTTGTCTGTAATATTAAAGTTGGGACGCCCTACATACGTATTTTGGGCAGCGTTCCAAAATATTGTTATTTACGCTACTTATACAAAGTACGACTGTATGCATAGAGAATACCTATCGTTTCTGATGTGTTTTGTATATCTGCAAAGCACTACAGCTTTTTGACCAGCAGCTTTTAACTTCGTTCACGTAATATGAGGGGCCCACGCAACAATTTAACCTACGGCTCGAGAAGCCTTAGTCCACTTGCACATGTGTACAACTACGTATAAGCTATTCCAAGTAAAACAACAACAATACAACCCAGTAAAACTAGATTTAAAAAATAAAAGACGATAAAAGGCACTCTTACATTGAAGAATTTAAACTGTAAGCTTGGAATAATGGCAGGATCGCTTACAAAACGAGTTTCAAGTGGGTTTTCAAAAAAATCCAAATTTTTTACTCAGATATTTAAACAAATGCATACAACTTATAAAAATTAAAATTTGTTAACAAACCAATGAAATTTAGGTAAGTGTAAACCTGGAGAGCCAATGAAATTTTAGGTAAGTGTAAACCTGGAGAGCCAATGAAATTTTAGGTAAGTGTAACTTTGAGAGCCAATGAAATTTTAGGTAAGTGTAAACCTGGAGAGTCAATGAAATTTTAGGTAAGTGTAACTTGGAGAGCCAATGAAATTTTAGGTAAGTGTAAACCTGGAGATGGTCAGGACCCTACAAGAGTGGGATGCGGGCAAGGATTTTTTACCCGACCCGCGCGTTTCCTACGCAAACAACACTTTTTTACCCGCGGCTATACCCGCGCAATATAGTTCTGCCCACTACCCACATTTTACCCGAAGCACCATTATTTTAAAGATCGCAGGTGATTTGCACTTTAATCATATTTTGCGTTATACTTCAATGAATTTTACAAATGAAAGTTTACTAAAAACAACAAAATTTCAAACCCAACTAAATAAAACACAGACTGCACCTGACCAGAAATAAAGCAGACAATAGCGTAGGTTTTCCACCTTAAAACTTAAAAGTTTGTCGCGGGTAAAAACTGTGAACTTTTTACCCGCGCGATAAAAATCTTTACCCGCGTGGATACCCGCACCTGAGATTCAGAAGGATACGGGCATGGAGGTGGGTGGCGTGTTGGCTGTGATGAAAATACTTGGAAGCGCTTTAAAATATCCTGTTACAATTTTATAAACACATAATTTATTAAACAAAACTACCGCCCCTATAATGTTAATTCTGTAAACAGAAGCGCAAAATTACGGGCTCCAAATAAATAAGCGGATCCAATGAGGGGACCAGCCAGGCCATACTCCCCTCCAAAATTAAAACTTAGTACAAAATTCGGCTATCGTACACTTTCTCCTACGGGTTTAGGTTTGCGCTTGAGCTTAAGAAATGGCTTAGGTTTAAGTTTAGGTTTAAGCTTAGGCTTTAGGCAAGTCTACTTTCTAAGTCACCTTCAGGGACGCTGCGATGAAAATTAAGGGGAGTCATTTGCCATAGTGTTCCACCCCCGGCACCATAAATTCTGGGGGGTAGTCTGCATTTTTAGTTACCGTATGATGTCTTATGCTTATAAGTAATGCATAGTTTGGCTAAGTGTCACACTTATGCGATTACTCTTGCTATTATTACTAATTGGCAAGATAGGTGCTACATACATTCGAGAATAATGTTTATACGGTTTACATTCTGTGACAAATCATGCCTACAGCCCTCACCCCCAAAACGGTGCCACCTGTCCCACAGAGTGAAAATGTCGCGAACCAAACAAAAAAACGCCAAAAACTTAAAACTGGCTAAAATAGCAATTGTTGAATAAAAAACACTCCAAAAATCAAACCAAAAAATGTTGGAAAAGTTTATCGAAACACAGAAAACTATTGCATAAATGCACTTTATATACTTGGTTATCTCATCACGAATAATTTTGGCCAAAACATATTAAGCAACAACTGTCAGAATATTTTAAAATAAAATTTTGTCACAGAAAAAGTCTGCAATTTATTTACGAGAAATATGTTTTTTTGGAAAACAATGTATTTTTGTTTGCATAATTCCTAAATTTACTATAGATTCGTCGGCCCATGTTACTTTTAGGGGCGTCCAGATTTATGGTGGGTCTGTAAAAGAGTAGGTTTACATTCTAGATTACATTTTTTTGCTTACGATTAGGCTTAGGAACACTTTTTTGCAACGGTTAGGCTTAGGCTTAGGTATAGGAATACGCTTGATCTACGGTTTCGCCACAAAAAGTAACATTGGCCGACCATTCGCCCAACAGTGTCTTAAAGCCAATGAATAAATCGGAAGCGTAATCCTAAGCCCAAGTCGAACCTTAAGCATAATGATGATGGTCGACGAATTGTTGAGTCGATGATATTTCGCGTTACATGTTGTCGGGTGACGAGTTGTCGGACGTCGAATCCCCCTGATACCAGACCATTCGTTTGTGCAAATCAACTAAAATTTTTAAGCTTACGCCTAAATCTCAGCGTCAAGAATAGTGTCCTACCTGTGGGAAATAGGGACATTTCTGGCCAGGAAAGGCGCACAATATATTGCGAAGAAACCTTGCCAGGGAAGAGAACGATAAACCAAACACAATTGTTGTTACAATTTGTAAAGTAGAGACGTCACCATTTTATAAAAAATTTTCTGTTGGGGGACACCGCCCCAGGATCCGACCCAGGGTCATAGGCAAAAAATGGACGCACCTGGAGAATAAAAACCGGTTTTCTAATAGTAATTTTGTTGATAATTTAGATTTTATTTCGCAGGATATTAATAGTTTATGTACAAGTTTGTAGTTAATAGCATAGAGTGCAAAAAATGGTGAGTCAAATTGACTGCCTCCGAAATAGGCTCTACGGAACTACACAAACTGAGTCAAAATTCGGCTCCGCCAGAGTCAAACTCAACTCACTCAGTCGCATGTTTGACTCTGGCGAAGTCTTGAATTGACTCAATTCGTGTAGTCTCTTAGAGCTTATTACGGACGCAGTCAATTTGACTCACAATTTTTTGTGCAGTGTAGCGTACAATAAAATAATTTTTTTGACTCTTATGTATTCTGTTTTGTTGAGAACTCACCTGTTTTACACAAAGACCTCTCGTAAACTACGTCATTTCTCGCATTTCGGTTTCAAACGCAACAATAAACACAAAGAATTTTTTGCCAATATTCAAAAATTTGACAAACCATTTTGCTTAATATTTTAAGCCATATTTTCTGCCAACCATTCGGGTGGGTCCCCACAAACCAGAAATCGCTGA
Organism: Enoplolaimus lenunculus; assembly: GCA_030248215.1. Classification (NCBI taxonomy): domain Eukaryota; kingdom Metazoa; phylum Nematoda; class Enoplea; order Enoplida; family Thoracostomopsidae; genus Enoplolaimus; species Enoplolaimus lenunculus. Next base: position 64,056 of record JASANG010000980.1, on the reverse strand, counting down.
CAAAGACCCCGGAAGATTTGGCGTGGGGCCAAAGACATTTGGCACCTGTACAGTTTCCCATGAATCCACTACAATTCGTCAGTGTCCTAAAGCCTATGAATAAATCTAAAAATAATCCTAAGCGTAAGGCTACGCCAAAGCCTCAGGTTAAGCATAATGATGGACGATGAATTTTCGAGCCGATGAAATTTCGGATTTGTCGGTCGACGAGTTGTCGGACGACAAATTGTCATGATACCATTTCTCCTGGTTAAGGATTAGGAAAAGGCCTATTCGGCTCAGACAAAGCATGCGCTTGGCTTGCTTAGTCAACAGCCGGATGAGCATTTTTCTAAGCCGCGCCGCAAATGGGAGGGTAAGGTACAAAATGCGAAATTTCTAAATCTCATGGACGATTTCTCAGCCGCTTGACATGGGGAGAACTTGTCCATGAGACGAATTTCGGAAGAGACACTGTACTAAAGTACAATTTCTTCTCAATTAACTTCCGTAGAATTCTTGAAATTTTAGACACACACTTGGCGTCCAATGAATAGAACACGGCCGGAACACTAGTATAAGCATATTGCTAAACCTAAGCTGAAGCCTAAGCGTAAGGATGAGCTCATTCTTAAGCCTAAGCCCTTAGCCTAAGCCTAAGCCTATGCCCAAGTAAAAAAAGTTAGTCAAAGCTTAAACTGACCCTATTACAGCCCCGCCGAAACACGATCCGGCCTTGTTCTATACATGGGCCCACGCTCGTCAGCTCAAGCTTAGGCTTACCTTAGGCTTAGGTTTGTTTTCAAAAATGCGGCTTTCTAATTTCGACATGGTTTCTTTTTATAAGCCCTTGATGCTGTACTAAGCGTGGACAAGCCGAAGCCAAACCTAGAAAGCATAGTCTCACGTTTTTGTGCTTAAAGTTAATCTAAGGATTAGCTGGAAATTTATTTTTCACACGATTTAAGTGGAAATTTTAAAAATAGCCTTACCGTCTTCGTACTGGATTCCAAAATCGTCACAACTTTGTAGCATTTCGTCATCGCTGACGTCATTAGAAATGTTTACTAAGCGACTTAGTTCTCGTTTAGTTGGACTTGCAGCCCACGAGACTCGGCGCCTGTCAGTGTAGCGTGAGTGATAATTATTGTTCACTGGAATCGTAGGCAATCGTCGCATTTTTAATTTTAACTTTTATTTTAAGAAAAAATATTAACTTTTTTCAGCTCAATGACAATTTCGCTGTAAAAAATATATATTTAAATTAATAATAAATATCTAAAAAATCTATAAAGCCCCATTCATACGTGCAAGTTTTGGCTGCGAGTACATGCAGCTGCAACTTGCACTTGCAGGTTTTGTCTAATATCCCGTTCGTAAAACTTGCATCTGCAAATAATTCAATAAAAATCATAGTTAGGAATTTAGTTCACATGTGTGAACAACCATGCAAGGTCGCAGAATTTATTGCAGCCGCTTTATCATTGGCTGATGAAAAAAACGCAAGTTCTGCGTGCAATTAGCAGCTGCAAGTTTTACGTAAGGTTTCTCGATCGCTTGGCTCGCGATGTTTTTCACTGATCAATTTTCGAAAAAATTTTGCCAGCGGCGCTGTTCAAAGGTAAACATATCAAAATTGCACAACCTGACCAGCTCAAACCTAGAGATAGTAATAAAAATTGTGCAAAGGTTCGCAATAACATAAGCTCCAGACCAGGGGGGTTCGGTTAGGTTGTTTACACCCCGCATTTCATGAACAGAGAAATGTTTTGAGACTGTTACAGAGGGATTCAATACTAAAACAGTGTACGGCTTCTGGCTCGCTTCGCTGGCGAATTCTTCAAAAATCAGTCTTAATTTCGACTTCAAACCTTTGCTTACTCTGTTTCAAATCCTAGTGCCTAAAAACATTTCGTATTCTACGAAAATTCCCTCCCACAAAGACCTCCCACTGAACTTCTGTACTAGAGTAAAAGATGATAGTGTCGTCTAACTTTTCGTTCGCTTCGCACGCGATATTTGATTGACAAGTCGAACTTTCCGTGGCAAACAATTCGTCCTCGGCCAGACACCCAAACTGCCAAATTTTACGGACCTAAAAGCGAACTCCGAAATTAGTCTTGGAGCTAAACTAGGGACGCGTGACCAACGCCATAAATCCAACGAAAAAACAGAGATCCGTACTGTTGAACGATTCTAACTTTGCGTTTAGGTGGAAACCAGAGGTGCTGGCCTGACAGGATACGGTCCCTAAATCAAAATTTCTCGGTACGCCACTATATGTAAAAGAATACACACCTACGTTTAAAGCCTAAACTCAAATCCAAACCCGCTGCGGATCCAGAACTTTCTGATATGAAAGTACTTATGCAAAAGTTTGTGAGCGAAGCAAACGAAAAGCCAAATTTGTTACAAGTACGGCGCCGTCCGTCACCATACGGTATCGTACGTGCGTAATTCAGGTACGTTACCGCAGGATGACGTACGGTGACTCACGGCACCGGACAGTGACGGACGGCGCCACTCGCCCTAAGCCTACAATCTGGCTAGTGAGTCATGTATAAACGTATCCGGCCCATGTATAGAACAGGGCCGGATCGTTTTCCGGAGGGGTTATAATAGAGTCAGTTTAAGCTTTAGACTAATTTTTTGCTTAGGCTTAGGAATAGGCTCATTCATACGCTAAGGTTTACGTTTAGGCTCAGGCTTAGGAATATGCTTATACTACTGTTCCGGCCCTGTTCTATACATGGGCCACGTATCCTATACTACAAACCTTCGAAAATTAATAAGCGAAACACTGTGTAAAGTTAAAGCTTTTCCGACTGGTTTCACCAAATGTATCACCAGTAATGTATTTAGGTATAATTTTTAATACCCATATTCGGGCTGGTAACCAGCTCAGGGTCACAGGGTGTCGCCCATATTAAGTGTCCTGCTGTTTACGCCTATCCCACGCTGGACTATGATTTTAGATCAACGGAAATTTCTTAGCCTAAAGAGTGAACCGAACGAGAAACTTAAATTAGCGTGAATAACACGATAAATATGGACTGTTCGAGATTGAACGGTGGATCGATTTCGCCACGGGGGGCGCGATGACGACCGAGTCCCCTGTGGAACGATGATTGGTAGCCTCGACATAGCAAACCGCATAGGAAACGCTGTTAACCTGTGGTATTGCACGTAGTGCTTGAACGAAATCAGTTGCACAAAAATGTGTTTAACCCTTTCTCACATGAATATTTTCTATTTCCCCTGAGACCTACTTTTATGCTAGGATTAGAACTCCAGTGACTGGAGTGGGAGGCGTATACCATCACCACTCAGCTATAGGAGCTTGACGCTCAAGCCCGAGGGGGCTTTCACGTCTTGTGGTGATTTAGTACTATGTATGCGTGTTGCAATTGTTAAACACGGTGAGATATATACTATTTCACGTATATGCACTGCGCTGAGTTGCCTACAGGCAACTCAATGTGAGAAGGGGTTAAACCAGGTTTGGGTTTTTTTACGAAAAAATTGAATCAGCCGGAAAAATACGGTTCTTTCCGATTTTATCCGGAAAACAGCCGAAAAATTCAAAACCGTTTAATAATGCTTCCACAAGTGCAACAACGTTTAATGGATGATTTGTCTATTGGAAAGATGACGGCATGTGATGATAACTTGGACGCAAGTCTCTTCGATGACAGGTGTTTACCATCACCACAGGGCAATAGGAGCCAACTGATTTCCAAATTTAATTTATTTGATTAATCTTCGGTTGCACTGTGATGCTAATACTTAAAAATTTATTCCAATGACCACTTTGGCATACGTTCACGGGGATCCGATTTTAACAGCACTGTCGTGTGAAAAAAAATGACCCTCATTAAAAACTGACCCCCAGGGCGTTTTTGGCACCGCGTCGCATGAACAAATGACCCCCGTTAAAAAGACACCCCCGGTTTAATTTTACGCCAGACCTACTAAAATTATCCTGTGTGAAAATTAAATTAATTCCCACATTGGCGAATATTCTTAAGCACAGTATAAAAGTTTAATTCAAATAATAACAAACCTAAACAAGCCACTGTTATCGCTCAGCATTTGAGGAACAGACGATGAGAATGTATTAATTTAAGTTGAAGAAAGAAAATTACCTCAAAATTCAAAACAAACACATACATTTTAGCGTAGGCATGATTTTGGTTTGGGGGCTCACGTCGCTGAACTGATAAGGATGGTGGGTTACTTGTGCAGTTTATTCCTGACCCGTGTGATACAAAAGAAATGCGTTTCCGCAACCAAATCCGCTTCAGATATTTAATGTTCGCGACCGAAACTATTTACATATGTCACCATCATCTTACAGTAAAACAGGGGCGTACTTAGACTTTGCCACCCCTTCTCAAATCCAACTTCAGGCCCATTTTTGCGATGGATAATCAAGAATTTTCAGGTGGCCATTTCAGGTTGGTCCAGTCCGCTCCACCGACCTAGCGCCGAGGTCAATATTTATGGTTTCGAGACAGTTTCGTATTGTCTGAGTACGGAACGTGTGAAGTAATAGCCATTTTTCTCGGAGATATGGGGGCTATGTTAGTGTACGATGTCTAAAACTTAACTAGCAAACAGTGATGAACCAGCTTCCAAAGTTTTGCCAATTTCGAAACTGATTTATATTTTTAAATTTTGCCAATGCCAAACGTACATATGCCGATGCCGACATCGATACTAAATTTAACACAATCATGCTTTAAACAACGTTTAGTATTACTAAATCACATGGTCAGAAACAGAAAAACTTAAAACCGTAACGAGCAAAGACAACAATGACAACTGTTAATTTTGCTCAATTTCATATTGTGGGGACATTTTAGGCTCCTGCAAGTGTATTTGAATGACAACATCTCAATGAGGGTACCTACCAAGGGGAAAGGCGCTATATGTAGCACATTTATTTAGTTAGCCGCTTCTAGTCATTTTTGCTGCAAACTTTGGCTCTATTGAGGGTAATTTTTTCATGGGGCCAATATTTCATTCTTATATTGGCTATGTAAAACTGACCGAGGGTCTCTTGTAAACGGAGGTCACGTCTTCACACGACAGTACTGTGAAACTCGGATCCTCGTCAAAATCAGCCTAGATACCATTTTTTGGAGGGTCAATTTTTTCATGCGACACGGGCTTTCTTCAACTTGAAACATTTCTTATGTTGATTTAAACGCCTGCTAAAGTTCTAGAAGCAAACAAACTGTAGTCGCATACAAATAGAAAAAATGTTGTTTTTCTGCTTTTCATCGAAATTTACTTTTCTTAAAGCATTTTCTTTAGGCACCCAAGCAATTCCTATTTTTCGACTTTTATGCGCCTTTGACCTGTTGAGTATATATATATATATATATATATATATATATATATATATATATATATATATATATATATATATATATATATATATATATATATATATATAATATATATTATATATAATACTAAATAAACCTTTATACATGTATACTTATGTATTCGTCAATCGCCATGTGTCCGTTTCCAGAGAAGAGCTTCTAGAGCTTAGTCTGACATCGCTTGTAAATCACACAAAATCCGCGCAATCATCCTTATATTTTTTGCCCTTTCAATCTGTTAAGCTTGCTCCGGTCCGAAGTCTTGTGAGCGTAGGTAAATTCATTATTTAGTAATTTATCAGCGAGTTAACAGAGTTACTGAATAATCTGTCCGTTCACTAGCGTGACGAGGTGACAACGTGGGCCTACACTGCAAAAAATCGTGAGTCAAATTGACTCTCTCCGAAATAGGCTTTTCATAAACTACACAAACTGAGTCAAAATTCTACTCCGCCAGAGTCAAATTGGATAGTCAATTTGAGTCACCATTTTTTGCAGTGTATGACTCGCTGTGTTGCATACGGAAAACTTTAGTCGTGACCCCAAACCAAATTTTTACGGCATTCAAGGAATTGTGGTAGGCACTGCGTTTGCCAGTCTTGCCAATTCATAGTTGCCGCACGACTCTGTGGTCATTGCACAGAATTCAGAAGCTGACGCGAATGTAGAGATGGGGCGTGGGTCCATCGTCGAAAAATTTATTGTGATAAAATGATAATGACCTTACCTTACAATTTGTTTCCACTCCTCACAGATCCCAGTTTTTTGCAGGGGGCAGAAAGATTTGTCATAGTTCAGAACCTGCATCAGGAAATTTTTCGGGGGATCAACACAGCTTATGTATGCTTCAATCGTATTGGATATTAGCTCATTAGACTTTACGCTTAAAGCTTTAGGTATAGGAATATGCTTGTACTACTATTTCAGAATTGTTCTTTATATTGGCCCTAAAGCCAGAAACAAACGCTTAATAAAAAAGTATATGTGTAAAATAGCAGATTTTACTTGGCACTAAATTTTTTATGATAAGTCTATGTCTAAAAGCCTAAATCTAAGCAACAATCAGTCTAAGGGTGACGCTATACTTTTGATGACGTTCGGCGCTGTCCGTCACCGTCCGTCACCGTGCGGTATCGTACGTGAATTACTCATGCACGATACAAGTACCGTGTGATGACCAACAGTGACGCAGGGCGACGGACGGCGACAAGCGGTGCCGTACAATGAGGGGCCGCGTCGGACCGCGTCGGATCGCGTCGGATCGCGTCGGATCGCGTCGGACTGCGTCGGACCGCGTCGGACCGCGTCGGACAGCGCCTCTACGGCTAGTATAGCGTCACAATAAAGCTTAAGGCTTTAATGCTTTGCAGCTCACTTGCAATAGCAAATAACATTTTGACATACCCGCCCCACAATTTGAATGCAAAAAGTTTAAGGGTAAACAACAGTGATACGAGGAAAAATTTTTTTATCCAGCGTATCTTTACGCTGTGACCCCCAGCTGATATATATTATGTGGAGCCAAAGATATAAAAGAGTAGGTTTAGATTCTAGATTACATTTTTGATTATGCTTAAAAATTTGTGTCCGTTTCCATTTCCGTTATATAAATAACGACAATTCTGTTATTTTTTATGTTAACCCCTTCTCACATTGAGTTGCCTATAAGCAACTCAGCGCAGTGTATATACGTTAAATAGTATATATCGCACCGTGTTTAACAATTGCAACACGTATACATAGTACTAAATCACCACAAGGCGTGAGAGCCCCCTCGGGCTCGAGCGTCAAGCTCCTATAGCTTTATGGTGATGGTATACGCCTCCCACTCCAGTCACTGGAGTTCGAATCCTAGCATAAAAGTAGGTCTCATGGGAAATAGAAAATATTCATGTGAGGAAGGGTTAAAAATTAGTTATGAATCACGCAATTTTTGGTTTTACAGATATGTTGCAATTGTTTGAAATGAAACAAAAATTTGACGAAATTCTACTCAAAATCTTATTAAAAATTTCCTTGCATCCGCCATTTTTTTCTTTAAATTTTCAAATAACCGTGGTGAATATTTGCACGCCGCAATTGTAATGACAGAAAATTAACACATTTTCGAAACTTTCATACTGCAATATCCACTTCCGTTATTTTGATCACTATCCGTTTCCGTTATTTTTACAATCCGTTTACACCCTATGGTTAATACCGTCCTTGTTACCTACGTCTTTTGATATTTAAATTTATTTGCGTACTTACATCATTTGAGAACTTCAAAAAAATTGAAATATTTTGGTGAGTTTATTATTTTCTACTCAATTTCAAAACCAAAAATTCCAAAAAACGATGTTTCGAAATAAAACACGACATGCCAAACAATGTTGACAAACTCTCTTTGAAAACATAAATGAAAAATTTCTTTTTGGCTTTACGTACCCAAATATATACTAAAATTCAAAAACGGAAACAGTAAACCAATATTGCGACATTTTCAATCAAATTTGGCATCAAAACAGCCACGCCTTTTAAACGGTTTAAAACTTCCTGTGGGGTACATTGCGTATTTTAAGAGCCCAAAACCGAACCCAAGAGATGACTTAGGCATTTTTTGCTCGTACGCGTGAACTTTCATCACTATCGATCAGTAACAAAGAAATTCGTATCCGCCAATGTCACACTGTAAATTTCAATGAGTTGATTTTAATTCAGAATGAATTGAATCACTCAGTCTGAGTTAGGGCTATCAGAACTCTGAATTTTGAGTTGATTCAATTCATTCTGAGTTACTTAATCAACTCAGCCAGAGTCACACTCAACTCACAGAGTGTATAACCAACTCAACTCAGAATGAGTTAAATGTACACTGTGATTTTAATTCAGAAATAACTATTAATTCGCTAGATTAATCAATTCATTGGAATTTACAGTGCAACTATATTAAGGGCTAACCTAGTCTTAATCGCTAAGCCTGACAAGTCCCTAATTATAAAGCGTGGGCTTCTGAGTAGGTCTAAGCCCAAAAGCCTCACTGTAAGTTTCCGTGAGTTGATTTTAACTCAGAATGAGTTGAATCCACTAAGAGGTTTGAGCTCTGGATTCGGTCTTTGACAACTCAGAATTCTGAATTGATTAAACTCATTCTGAGTTAATTAATTAACCCGCCCAGAATTAAATCAGTTGAAAAACTGTTTACTGATATTAACTCAGAAATAACCATACATAACAAATTCTCTATCTGACATGATGATCACCTCATCGGTATTTTACAGTATCCTTGAATCTGTTGTGCGGAAGACATTTCACTTCTTTTTCTGCTCTCGTAACAAAGAAAGTTCTAAAATGGACCGTCTGTAATATGCGGTGCGCCGTAAATTCCAATGAGTTGATTAAATCTACTCAGCTAGCGAGTGGTTATTTCTGAATTAATACCAGTAAACCTTAGTTCATTCTGAATTGAGTTGATTCTCACCCTGTTGAGTTGACTCTGGGTGAGTTGATTGATTAAACTTAGAATGAATTGAATCAACTCAAAATTCTGAGTTCTGATAGACCTAACTCAGACTGAGTGATTCAACTCATTCTGAGTTAAAATCAACTCGCTGAAATTTACTGTGTGTAACGGGAATTTTTTGTTTTCTGCACAAGAAGACTGCCGCCAAACTTGAAGCCCCTGCAATTTCAAATGACCCGAAGAGTAGGATATGCCAGCCGCCCCCAAGCTCTCTACACTTCAAAAAATGGGGAGTCAAGTTGACTCTCTCCGAAATAGGCTCTACGGGACTACACAAACTGAGTCAAATTCGACTCCACCAGAGTCAAATGCGCGACGGACTGAGTCAAATTTGACTCCAGTGGAGTTGACATGACTCATTTTGTGTAGTCCCGTAGAGCCTATTTCGGAGAGAGTCAATTTGACTCACCGTTTTTTGCAGTGTACAAAGTTGTTTTCATACCTTAGATTGTAATTTCATTGGAGTTGATTAATCAACTCACCAAGGGAATTAGTCATTTCTGGTCATTTCTGAGTTTATGACAGTAAATAATGTTTCGCTCTAAAGTTGATATAATTCCGCATGGAGTTGTTTGATTAATAAAGAAAGAGTAGGCACAATCAATTCAAAAGTCTCGTTCAAATTTCAAGTAACCGGGCCAGCTTGGGACGTTGTTTTGTTCCTTATTGGGTAGAATTTTGTCTGCTTAATATATAGACCCCATATCATATTAAAAAATCGCACTCCAAGCTACATTCTACGGCTTTCCATTGAATTAGTGCGCACAAATTACATTGTCCTGCATCATACCATGTATATTTTGTAAAATTTGCAAATATCATACGATTTTCGCATTAATATACCGTGGTACCATGTCACATTTGACTGTTTCTATACGATGATTACTAGAGATCAGGAATTTATAAGCCAATGCTATGTTACATTCGCATTGTGTATACAAAAACCTCCATGATCTCAATATTTTATGTTGACGGCGAATCAACATGCACAAATCGCGCTTCGGGCTGCCCCAGTTATGGGCGTGAACCCCGCAGCATGCTTGAGGTAACATACCCAAATTGTCTTGCTGAATATCATATACTGAATTTGAAATTTGAACTTTTGAATTATGACGCTGTAGTTTACAAATCGAAAACTAATTTTTCGGCGTGTTTTAGGTATTTGGCAAATATTTCTCACAGTATCACGTACATACCGACTTTTGTACATATTGAACATCTGAGAGTAGTGCTTTGTAAATTTAGTATCATATGACATCCTAGTTATGCCTGTTGACCTGATGTGACAGCCCGAATTTTAATGTTGATGTCGAACCAACAGGGGACAAGCCGTGTCCCGCGTGCCAAGTTTCAATAAAACGTTAATCCCGCATAGTACTGATAGATGGGCTCTCAAAATACTGACATTCTCTCGTCACATGCAGTTGTCTTTGAGCAACTCAGCGCAATATGTGTAACAGAAACAATGACTACTTATGGTGTATAATAATACTTACACATGATACAATCTGCACTGTCACTTTGTGGGTACGGTCCTCATCTGACCGTAAAAACAGACCCAACAAAATATTTTGAGTTTTCAAGTTTAGTTTATAGATTGTACTGAATTTTTCGTGTTAAAACTAGATATGATGTAACTTGTCAGGATTTATGTATAAGTTAAATAACCCGGAACTCGAAATGTGATTAAATAAATGTTCACAAAGTCAGGTATGTACTGCGTCATTATAAATCATCAACTTCACGTTTTCCCTTGTTACTTTGCAAAGGTGCCCATGTACAGCCATTGTGCAACGCTGTACAAGTAGGTTTACAAAATTGAAGCGGCAGTATTTCTTGAATTAAACAGATAGCGTTGTGCAGTACCTTCCGTCGGTAGAGACATAGCTAGTGATTGAATTGTTATTTGCAGTTTTCAGTAAATCTCCAAAAAAACTTGTAAAAAATACCAATCTGTGGGTGACAAACAACTTACGCATTTGGTTAAAATTAGTGGTTTTAACTGGGTTGGTATAGAAATAACCGAATCTAGTGAGTGTAAGAATGTGAGATTTGCTTTGTCATAAGTTCAGTAAGCTAGGGTGCGAATGTGTATTGGTTCCTTCTATGGCTGATGCACATGAAGGCACTACATATGCGTGCATCAGTATTTTAACCGATGTGCATTATCAGCAAGAGATTTATTTTGTCTTCATGCATCTGCCTGTCACGTGCTTGTCCATTAGAGATGCCGGGACTGTTTACGGGACCAACACGTTATTTGCCGGGGTTTACCGGGTCCAGTTTTTACACACAATTCTTAATTGTGTCGTATGAAAAACGATCCTATCACACTCGCTTTTCGTTTGATAACGTAAAAATCAAAAGAAGTTACTTTACACGGAATTTCTTACTTTACCAGGGCTTGGTGTACACACTAGGCAAAAAATCATTGTTTATATTGTAGCTCATATTGATCATTATTTTTACGTGTTCTAATTTGGCCCCGGTTGGTACAGGCTCCAGTGGAACTATTGTCCACTATGTGCGCAGGCAATATACGTAATTGCCCAGTATGTCTGCTTGCCAGCAGCATACGAGTCGACATATATTCTTCGACAAATGCAGTTGAAGAGCAGGGACGGGTGGTCTCGGTTTCGACAAGTCTCGGAATGTGGCTGGTCACGGTCTGGCTTTTCTGAGTCTCGGTTGTAAGCATGTGAGACATGCTATTCCGTTATGTGCACATGCAATATAGTGCAGTGCACTGTATGTATGCTAGCTGGCAGCATACGGTCGACAAATATTGTCGACGAAAATGGTAGTTGGAAAGGCGGGCTACGTGGCGCAGTGGTAGAGCTTTCGCTTTAAGAATCCGCAGGCTGAGAGTTCGATCCCCGCTCTAGCCCGCTTTTCCAGCTGCTAAGTAAGAAAGGTCTGATGTCCCGGTTCCTACATAGACTGACATCGGTGGTTTGCAAATTGAGACCAAAGACATGAAAAACCGGTAAACAATTGCTATTAGCTAAGCTAGTTTGAGTTGAAGAAAGGACATAGCAATGTTTTGCTCGTATTTTCGACCAAACGTATATACGCGACACGCGTACCACTTAAATTTGGGTACTTGACGCGTGTTTACTTCCTTTCACACGTTGACTGTTCTCGGTTTCGGTATGTTGGGTCTCGGTCTCGGTTTGACCAAGACCACCCTTTTCCAGCCGAAGGAGGGTCGAAATTTTGGTTGTTTTCAATCCGCTAGACAAATTCTAACAAAGGAAGCTTCTGGGATTTTTAATTCGCGACTTTCGGCTCTTAGGTGGATGCTCGGTCATTTAGTCATGCCGTATAACTCTTGAAACACTTGTCCGCGATTGTATATATTTGCAACGTACAAGCTGCCGGCAAGCATGCATATTAAACAAGCATATGTATACATTCATATATGGTTATGAACCTAATTTTCGACAAGTCCTTAAAATAAGACGTTTTTCAGTGTTTAGTTCGATAAATTTATACGTACGTATAGAGCTTAAAAGTTTAAATTCACTGGTTGCTTGCAAATTAGTATACTGATCATATTATGGTAAGTGTTGTGTGCGCTGGTTATGCGGTAAAAATTTTTTATTTATATAACTATCCAGCCAAACCCACTGTTTAAAAACGGTGTGTTATTAAGTTTATTTGGGGTATTCTGTATAAAGCATGAAAAATGACCTCAAAAATATCCACACGTACGTATGTATGTATATGTATGTGGATACAGAACCGTGCAAACAGGACTAAGAAAGCGGTGCACACGTACAATAGGTTCCGTTCAGGAACTTTTTGAAAAAGGTTCTCGATGCAATTTCACAGCGTGTATAGTTAGTTAGCAACGTTCAACTAACCATTGTGTAATTGTATACTCCTCTTGATTGTCAAAGCCTACCCACACGTACGTATAATGTGATTTAATAAACTACGCAATTTTTTCTTAGTATATACGTCGTACTTGGATTTTTCATTTTAGGCAAAACGAACCAAGAAAGTAGGCATTGTTGGAAAGTATGGCACAAGGTATGGCGCTTCGCTCCGAAAGACGGTCAAAAAGATGGAAGTTGCTCAGCATTCAAAATACACATGTGTGTTTTGTGGCAAGGTACGTTTTTCTATCTTAAATCTTCTTAAATTTTAAAAACAAAATTTTTTGCCATTCCAGGAATAGGTTTACTTTGAGCTGGAAACAAACACAGACAATGAACTTGGATTTTTATCGTCTTCGCGAGTTTTTTTAAATCATTTACAAACATTCCACCAAATGCTTATATCGTGAAACGATTACGTACGTCGTTGTGACGCTTCTTAAAAATGGTTCAGGCAGATTTCTGGCTTTTGTTATTGGTTGTCAGGTGACCCTTGTTGCACTGTTGTCATGGGTTTATGGAATTTTTCATCGTCTGTTTGTTTTATCTACAAAACAGCTGATTACAAAACTGTAAATTTATTTAAATAACAAATTAATTTGTACGCAAATGTTCTATTGGGTTTCTGTGGTATTTGGTGTGATCGTAAATGCTTCGTTTCGTTTTATGTATAGAACGGGACCCGAAGAAAATTTAAAGGGTTGCGTTCGAGATATGTGCTTAAGGGCTACGATTTTGTTCCTGACCGACGCCGGCAGAATTAATATAAGTAGTGAAAACTGATGGCTTATGCAAATCACCTGAGCCTTGGAACACGGTTTAATAAAGTGATTTTAGGACACAATGAAGAGGAGTTGTGTGGGTATTTGGAAATGCAAAAGCTGCAAAAAAACTGTTGCTGGTGGAGCCTACGTTTATAGGTTAGTTTTTAATGATTTTACGTACGTTTGTAATTTTGTGTTTTATATTTACAATTTAAAACTTGTTGCTTTTCCTAAAGTTTTCTGCGCTCAAAATCTGTTTACTGGACAGTTAAATTTTCACTTCACAAACTTAGGCATTCGTTACGTTTTTGGTTTTTAAAATTGGTCGATACACGTCGATACAATGGTTGTAAAAATTTTGTTCAGTTGTTTCAAAGTAAACGTTAAATAGGTAAAAATGCTCCCACGACCGTGTTTTTGATCCAAACTGATTTTGGACACACACATACAGACCAAAACCTAATCTTTTGTAGACTCACCAGAACTCTGGACGCCTCTTAAAGTAACATGGCCCACATATATATCAGCAAAAAATCGACATCCGGCTCCGGTATTTTAACTTGCCGGATATTATATTTAAAAAAACTTCAAAAAATTTATAGCATCGTTCGTATTTATGCCAAGTACGATCGAACTCATTGACTTACTTTTACATATTTTTTCCTGTCACACATGTAATGTTGATTTTTGAATAAAGTGTTTACGTGAATAAGTTTAACATCTCACACCGATAAAGGGTTATAGATACTAAGTAAGAATTTTTTCATTAACCCTTGCTCACGTGAATATTTTCATTTTCATATGAGATGTATTTTCAAGGTAAGATTCCAACCCCAGTCTCACGGGTGGGAGGCGTTTATGATGACCACTGAGCTATAGGAGCTTGACGCTCGAGCCCGAGTGGTCTCTCACATCTTGTGGAGATTTTGCACTGCGCATATATGTTATAAGTGTTAAACACTGTTCATATTGTGTGTATTGCTCGTACATTATTTTATTTAGTTGCTCATAGTATATTCTATGAGTGAAAGGGTTAAACTACCGCCTATTATACTATTCTATGTTTTTGTAGTGTTGCGTTCAGTTGCAATATTCACTTGGTTTATGAAATAATTTCTTTTGAAAATTTTATGTTTTTCGGTGATAAGCAAAAGTTGACCGAGACTGAGACTTTTAAATTTCCGGTCTCCGCCCATCCCTGGCTCGGAAACGCATTATGTTTACGCTGAATGTAGGCTTAGCCTTAGGAATAATAGAATGTGCTGCTGATTTTTCAGCGTTATTGTTACCCATAACATTCAAAAATCTACATTACATGTGTCACAGAAAAAATATGTAAAAGTAAGTTAGTCAGTCGGGTGGCACAAAGTTTAAATTTTTTGAATTTGACAGCGGATCAACTTATAGACAAAATTATACTTGCTATTGTAACAGGAACAAAACACATTTCCCGCTGCCCCAGTTTTGACGTGAACCAAGCATAGATTTAAGCCTAAGTCTGCAAAGTTTTAGGTCCCCCAGACTGTTTGTCTTTAAACCGACAGGGCCGTATATTTAATATGGCAAAAGCCAAGATTGCAGCAGGCAGTGTGACAAAAATTATCTGGGAGTTTTTTTTATTTTAGTACTACAACGGCAGCCACAGTACGGAGTACGATAAGACGTCTTCGCGAAGTTCTCAGAGATTAGCTGAATAAATGGCGTTTTTCAAATTTATTGTTGTAAGTTGTTTGTTGTATTCCGCAAATATGCAGTAAAATTAACTGTGTTTAATAAATGAGTACATAGAATCTATAAATAGCGCGTTTATCATCTTTTTCGTTTACATTTGCTCCATGAATTTGCAGATATTTATTGCGTCAGACATTTAGCTCTAATGTCGCTCACACGTTACGTTGCCATACGTGCACTCCACATACAAAATGTCCCTCTCCAAAGAGTCAGTGGACTGTCCGGTTTATGTTATATCGAAACTTTATTTCCAATACCACCAGTCGCGGACATCATATAGTTTCAAGGAGCCTACCAGGACAAGACTGATTTGCAGTAACACTGTCTAGGACATTAAAATGTTTGCAGAACAATGTATGGACAACATTTTTATGTGACAGACACTATGGGCACCTTTGGCTAGAAATTCAAATTTTGGCCGGTAATTCAATTTTTGGCGGGAAAATTTAAATTTTGGCGGGAAATTCAAATTTAGTTTTAGTAAATTCTAATTCTACTGTGAGAAAAACCTATACTGCCAAAATGCTTTGCCATTTTTCGTACGTGTCCTAAAGCATAACATACAAAAACAATACGCAGTGCGTTTATCTTATTTACTGCTTTCCGGCGACAAGTTTTAGACCACCGATAAAGCCCGACAGTTAGCGCAACTCTATATACTTAACACCTTCTCACATTGAGTTGCCTATAGGCACTCAGTGCGGTGTATATACGTAATATAATATATATCGCACCGTGTTTAACAATTGCAACACGTATACATAGTACTAAATTACCACAAGTCGTGAGAGCCCCCTCGGGCTGGAGCATCAAGCTCCTATATAGCTGAGTGGTGATGGTATACGCCTCCCACTCCAGTCACTGGAGTACGAATCCTAGCGTAAAATTAGGTCTCATGGGAAATAGAAAATATTCATGTGAGAAAGGGTTAAGCGAAAAATTTTCAGTTTACTATCTTTAATAATAACATATGCGCAAACTGTATATATACAAAATGTCTGCCAATGCAATAAACTTATAGCTAGACTTTTTAAAAACATTTGCAAAAAATTGTTAGTCAAACTCTCTCCGAAATAGACACTGTGGGACTATAGTACACCCCAAAAGTATGTATGCTTTTTTCGAAAGCAAAAAATAGGGTGGGTAAGGGTGTGTTGCGAGTGATGCAAAATTTGACAAAACTTCAATAGTTCTATAATGCTAACTTTTCATGATAGGCAAAACTAAAAATGTGTATAACAAGTTGAACTAAAATTTGTCGCTTCCAATTCCAAAGTCATTTTTGATACTGAGTGTCCAATATATTGGGATCGTAAATCTATTTCTAAGCGTATAAGGATAAGCCTATGCATAAGTCTAAGTGAAGAAATTAATCTAAAACTTAAGCTTATTTCATATTAACAGTACCACGCGAAAACAGTCGGCCGCTGATTATACACAGGCCTATCGAGGGTCGAAACATTTTTACTCGGGACTATAACAGATTACGCTTAAGCTTTTGACTAAATTATTTGCTTAGACTTACTACCCTCAAAGTAGCATTGGCCATATTTTTGTGGTCAAACTTCCGCTTTTGATTTAAGTTATCAAAAGCTGTGAAAGGACATGTTATATATAGCCAGCTCACCTTGCTAGAGGGGGGTAAAATAATTCTCAGGAGTGGTAATCAAGGGTTTTCACTGACATGCAATCAAGGTTGAAAATTTTCAAGGGGGGAGCAATGTTTCTGCAGGGGGGGGAGGGCGAGGAATGATCCTCCCTGGCAAACTGAGTCAAATTCGACTCCGCCAGAGTCAAACGTGTGATTCAGAGAATCGAATTTGACTCTGGCGGAGTCGAATTATAGAGTCAATTTGACTCACCATTTTTTGCAGTGTAGGGTTATTGCTTTAACAACAACTGTCATTAAGCCAGTCCTTTATTTCCTGCCGTAAACTATACAGCATCTAGGATACATAGAAGGAAGTTAAAAAATTTAGATTTGAAGCAACTGTTTTAGTTTCAATGCTAGGCATATGTAAAATATATTAATACGTTTATTTGCAAAACTTTTTGCCAGAAGGTGTGGCTTTGCCAAATACGTATGCAAGCAGTTTAAAGAAAAAAACCCAAGAAAAATTCCTTAATCTAAAACAATGGCCTGGCAATTTTATGTACACAACAATGAGGGCAGGCGTGTTTTAGTTTTAAGATAAAATTAATTGTAAGTTTGTAAGTATAAATATTAATACTAATTATACAGTAGTAAATCGGGAAATTGTTTGACAAACCAGCTAAAATAATTAGCCGATAAGCGGAGAAAAATTTATTATCAGTAAATATATATTAATATATAAATGACAAAATGTTTCGTTCAAAATGCATCAGTTTCACAGTTTTCAGTCTTTTAGTCCAATACAGTCTTTTAAAACGTCAATATAGCCTGCATTATTGTATTAATACTCGTTGTTTGTAGCTTAAGTTTTCGTGTAAACGCCTAAAATTTAGCGAAAAATTTAGCCAAAATCAAGAGTGTGTGAAAAAATATTTTTTGTTGGCCAAATTTTAAATTGTATACTGCAAGGCTTTATTTATTACATAACAAAAGTTGCTAACACAATTACTTATCTGTCGACAACTCCTCGCTGTGTCGCTTTTAAGCGGATTTGAAGGCGTCCAACATGCGTAGTAGGAAGTTTTGTATTATACTTAAATTTTTGGCGTAGTAATAAGGCTGTTTTTATACTGCGAGTTGAGCGTAATTTTAGGCAAAGTCGCCGTTTTAAGTAGTTTATAATCACACCCGCTACCCTTGAAATTTTATATAATTAATTGTACTGAAACTTACTGCAGGGTTAACGTTGCTGGTCGCTTTTATATACTGTTTTTGTCTGTTTGTTTCGTACTTTTTGTTTCTTTCTCTACGTTACTTTGGTGTATATTGTGGTGTTTTCACTGTGATCGTTGCGTTGTTTTTGGTTGTCGTTGTTGTCGTGGTTCGCGTTAATGGTTAAAAAATGGTCAATTTTGTATAAACCAATTTAAAATTTTAAATTTTATAGTATGTTTTATATGTGTTTCTGCTGAATTTAACATTTGTTAAATGAAATTTACTCAAGCGTAGCGTTTTCTGGTACGTGGCAACACTGTGACTTTTAAACTTGAAACCAAGGTAAAATTACTTCGACTATTATATATATATATATACATATGCATACACACATATATATGTATATAATTTATATATGTAAATTTAGTTTTTTTACCTAATATATACATATATATATGTAAGAATATATAATTAAGTATATATGTAGATGTAAATGTATTAATGTTTTGCCTAAACCAGGCGAGAGAGTATATTATTTTCGTTTTGTAGTCATTGAGAAAATATTGACTATACAAATTTTAACTCCTCGCGGCAGCGTTTAATATTAAGTTTAAAAGCGACAATAGATAGTCTTTGGGCCCTTTTATTATTTTGATTACGCCGCCGTCTGTATAATTGAGGTTGGTTGGTGTTTAAGTGTTTGGCAAAAAAAATTTTTATGCTATGTTGTGTCTGCGATATATATGTACGCTACGATTAACAATTTTAGGGAATGTTGTAGTTTTGAACCGCAAGCTCTATTTACAGTTTTACTAGTAATTTTGGTTGACTTTTCGAAGCACAAAATATGATAATGTAGCAAATAATAATAATAATAATAATAATAATAATAATAATAATAATAATAATAATAATAATAATAATAATATACAACCAAAGGTATGAATATGAGTAAAACATAAGATGGCTATCCGCGTTTGGCTAAAGTCGTGTGAAACGTAGGCTTTTGTTGATGATTTTTTGAAACATTTTTCTTAGGATCAGTTTGTTGTTCGAGGGTCTATTTTTTTGCTTATGTTATGAATTTTCAAATTTAAAAAGTTTAAAATATGTTTTAAAAAGCAACAACATAACATTAATACTGGTGTTTAAATCATTATTTCACTAATTTTACCTGAACATTTAAAGTGTATTTAGGAATAGTTTCAACGTAAAGAGAAAAGGTATATTTTGTTATAATACATCAGTTGTTGTTGGCTTGTTCGCAACCGATATTACTGTTTTACCAGATAAAGTGAATTAATACACGTACGGCTAAATTACAATTATGTTTCAACTATAGAACGGGTATATTCGTTATTATTCTTATATTAGGTTCTAATTTATACTTAGCGTATATTTTATGATAAATACCTTGTTTTTAGAGTAGGTTTAAAACGTTTTGGTCAGCAGTATTTTTCCTATTTTCGCTTTATTTTTTCATCATATTTCTTATATTTTAAATATATAAGTAATCGAATATTCTTGAAATATTTAGTTGTATATGTATACGCTAGCGTGTGTAATTTTCTTTATATTTTGCCTAAACCTGTATCAAAGTCAAGACGAGAAATAGAGACTAGAACGTTTGCTGTCACGGAAGCAACTTAATAGTGTTGCTGCGATTATATAACAACACACAGCAACAGCGGTGTGTTAATTGTGTAGGGCCTGTGAACAATTTTTAAGACACAAATTTTACATTTTCAAAAATCGTTTTTGTTGAGTTATTTTAAGCACAAAAATAAAAATTAATAAAAATAATTGCCGAGAAATTTTCGCCTGGGCGTTGGTATATTGGTTTGGTTTAAATTTGACAAAAAAAACGACAATTTAAAGTTGTTTTAGTCTTTAAAACAACGACTCTCTCGTTCTCTTTCGCTCTGCGAACTAACTGTATTTGCAAACATATCATTAGGTGCAGTATCTGATGCTTTAAGAAACTTTAAAATATGCACTCCATTTGTTAGTGTAAAAGTTTAAAATATTTTAACTGTCCTACTTTACTGTTGCAGTTGGTTGAACTGTGATTGCCTTTCAAAGCATGTGGTAATAATTGTTGTCACACACTGCGCTAGTGCGCTAGTATTGGTTAATTTTAATACTAAATATTTTATGGGTTTGGTTTCATTTTTTTCGGCGCATGTTACTTTAAAGGGCGTCCAGGTTTCTGGTGAGTCTATAAAAGTGTACGTGTGTATTCTAGATTACATTTTTTGCTTAGGCTTAGGCTTAAGAACACATTTTTGCGACGCTTAGGCTTAGGCTTAGGAACACATTTTTGTAACGCTTAGGATTAGGCTTAAGAACGCATTTTTGTAACGCTTAGGCTTAGGCTTAGGAACACATTTTTGCAACGCTTAGGCTTAGGCTTAGGAATATACGCTTAACGCCACCTAAAAGTAACATTGCCTAATTTTTTATAGGTTGAGCTAAAACGTGTGCATGTATTGTCTAATACGTTTTAGCATCTATTGCGGCATTTGACGATAGGCGCTATACGCATTTGATAATATGGGCTCTAAACTGAACATTGCCGGAGGCAGTTTGAGAGCTAGAATTATTAGCTTCACAAATCAGAACGGAAACGAAAACTTTTCGGGTTTGAAATTTTAGGTTGTTTTTAAAGTAAAGACTGGTTAGCTCGTTGCGGACGTCAAAGGGAAAAGTGGTGACCCTGATAAAAGGTTTTATCCTTTAACCCATAGCGGAAGCTACACTTTTGTTGGTTTAAAATTTGTTATTTTATAAACCAAAGCCGACCGGAAGCTTAGCG
The DNA here is from genome assembly GCA_030248215.1 of Enoplolaimus lenunculus. Taxonomy (NCBI): domain Eukaryota; kingdom Metazoa; phylum Nematoda; class Enoplea; order Enoplida; family Thoracostomopsidae; genus Enoplolaimus; species Enoplolaimus lenunculus. Next base: position 43,182 of record JASANG010000980.1, on the reverse strand, counting down.
TTCGCCCGTTGATTTTGTAACGTTTTAAGTTAAATTTTAATTTCAGAATTCTTTATTCAGATTTTTGTATTATGCCTAAGCCTAAGCCTAAGCGTTGCAAAAATGTGTTCCTAAGTGTAAACCTAAGCCTAAGCAAAAAATATAATCTAGAATCTAAACCTACTGTTTTACAGACCCACCAGAAACCTGGACGCCTCTTAAAGTAACATGGGCCGCTTACAGCTTAACCCCCTAGTTGACATATAAGATTTAAGCTTGAAGCTATTAATCTTTAATCTAACGATCTAAAGCTTGTTAGATGACCGTAATTAATTTTTCGGATGAATATTTTCTATGTCAGCTAAAAATTTATTTTAAGCATGGGTTTTAACACCAAAACTCTCTGAGACGGAAGGCGTGCTCTATCACTGCTCAAATATAAGAGCCTGTTGTGGGAACGGTACGGTCCCAGGTCTTGTACGTGTAATTATTGATAAACACTGCGCATTATGTATTATTTCGCTGTCATGAGTTTTCCATCTGGTTAGCAGTTGCTTATTAAATAAGTCTATGAAGTAGAGAGTCAATGACTGGGTTTCCAAAAATCTTACTTAAATATTTACTTAAGCTATGCTTAAGTAATTACTTCAATCAATGACTTAAGTAAACACTTAACTTTTCGGGCAAAACAAGTAAACGCCAAATGTGAGCCGTTGTCATAACAAAAAATAATACTTTTGATTTCAGTTAAGCACGCACTGAACGGTTCAGCGGATTAAGTATTCACTTTAACTTAAGTTAGCTTTTAAAAAGGACAAAATGGCTTCTAGTAATTACTTAGTACGTACTTAAGTACCAAGTGGTACATAAATAGCGTTTCAAAAATCCAACCAATGTGAGTTAGTTATAAGCAATTGTCTCCGACAAATCTGTTTCGAAATCGGCTGTTCCAATTGAATTGCCTGCGATTTTGTTGTTATTTTTCAATTTTTAGCCTCATTTAAATTAGTCCATACCGTGTGTGTGTCTATATCCTAACATCCGGTCCCTTGTGTGTGTACCATAACAAGAATAACAAACAATGGATGACGGATATAGAGAAAAAGCGTACCAACTGGTCTCGTACACTGCAGTTGCATTTAGTGCGATTGCAATTGTCAGCGTTTGTGTGACAGTGCCTGCGGTTAACAATTATATTGCAACGCTTCAAGTCAATGCAGACCGTCAGCTTAGCTTATGTCATGTAAGTTGTTTCAGTATACGTTCATATTACTCTATCATACAATTAAAGCTGGAATGCCTCACATACGTATTTTGAGCAACTTTCCAGCATTAAGCCGTATTCGCTGGTGTAAGTTTTTGCAGCAAAAGCTTGCACGCACAAGTTTGGTCACAATACTGCTTTTAAGTTGATGCAGCTGCGAATTATTCACTGCAATTTGGTCACAAAGCAGTTTTGAAGTTGTTGCAGCTGCGAATTATTCACTGAAATTCATACTATTTAATTTAATTCGCACCTGTGAATGCAGTTGCAAGTGGCTTGAATTTCTTGCACGTGCAGTTTGATTGGTCAATCGGAATGTTTCCTTAAAAATACTTGCAGCTGCCAGTATTTCGCGCAAGTTGCAGCTGCGAGTTCTTGTTGCAAAAACTTGTACGTGTGAATAGGGCTTAACTTTGTTTACAATATTTTCTTAGAACGCAAACGCAATTGTTCTGTGAAAAGTAAATTTGTATGCAGATCGTTGTGTATTCGCTAACTTTTGCGCATGGCGCAAACCCAGCTGAATGGTATAAATAAGACCAAATGTGTGCAAATCAGTGATTTGCTAAGAAACAAATGAGCATAGCAAATCTTGCTATCAATTTGACTAATTGCGTTTTGTTTAGAATTCCACGCTTTAGAATCAAGTAAATCGTGTCAAAAATAAACGCTATTTTAAACTTTTCGCGTTTCGAAACATATTTTTCCAACCGATTTTTGCAAGTGAACAAACTGCGAACTGAATAGCTTGAGAAGTGCAAATTGAACGGTTTTAGCGTTTGTCAAAACACTAAACTTTTTTTTCAAACGAAAAAAACATTTTGTATTTTTGACACAATTTCAAACTTTTGAACTCTGGATTAAAAGTGTTTTTTAAGTTAAATTTATTTTTTCATACCATCCGCTTTTATGTTAAACAAAGATGTTCATTAACAATGTAATTTCGCACGCAATGTAGGATAATGAATAAGAAACTTCGCGATTGAAGCAAACAAGTACCAAACACAATTTTAATATTCAAATTAAACATCGGTTTAGCGCAATTCAGTCTGAACGCATCAACCATATTTATGCAAGCATCCGGCGCGTATAAAACATTAAAGACTATTTTGGTACGAAACCGCAATATCGAAGCTGTAGCGATAAGCAGTAGGATCCACATTTTTGAACTTAATATAGTAATTCTGAGAAAAAATGTTTTCGTCTATTCGTTTTCAGTAATACAAGTAACAGTTGTAGCGCGGCTTTACGCAACATTGTAAAACCATTTCGACAAATACATCTGAGAAAATATTAAACAATGTTCACGCATTGCTTTTATAAAACAGATTGTTTCTGTTCGAATTGATGCTTGAATATTGCTCAAAATATGCATGTGGAGCGTTCCAGCTTTAATAGTATAGATGTACAAAAGCAAGCCAACGATATTTGTGTTTCATTTGATATTCAAACAACATCGCAGATATAATCGAAACTTATTCTGACAATGCGATTACAGAATACCCTTTGTTTTAAGCTCTGGGTAATGCACTGCTTGTCTACATTTTACACAGTAGATAGAAGCTAATGGTATGTTGCAGACACACTGACAAAGCGAACTGAATTGTTTTACTCATTTGTATTATTATTATTATTATTATTATTGTTGTTGTTGTTGTTGTTGTTATTGTTATTTTACTATATGTTATATTTATGGTTTTCAGAGAGCTGCGAATTTGGTAGCTGAAGAATCGATATCGTTTGAAGTTCCAACTAGCAACAGGACACTCGTGAAGCGACAGGCTGCTGGCTGCGAATGTGAGTATTTTTTACTTGTTTTATGTTTATGAAAAATCTTTTATTTTTAAGTTTAATTTTTAATAACTATTAAAACTTAAGTATAATTGTTCAAAAACGCTTCGTGTTTTTCGGAAAAATACAACTTAAACTTTGTGACGGGCGATATTCAAAACGGAACAGAATTTGCTGGTTTAGCATTAGAATATCCTGTTCCCAAAATTGCGTTCATTGTTTTTGAAATTAACGAAAAGAAATGTTTTAAAATAGTTTTAGACAATTAATCAAATTGTGAACGAAAAATTATATATGTTATTTTGAAACTTTTCATAGAAAAACTTACTGTCAAAAATATATCTCATTATAAAATACGAGTAATATTTGTTTATTTCTGTAGTCTTTTTTGTACATTTTCCTTTTATCAGGTCATAGAAATATAAGATTTTCAAACGTTTTGAGTTTTATTTGGTTTTAGTAATTGTTTTAAAATTAAAATAGTAAAAAAAATCTGGTACATGAATACACAGGAAGACGTACGATTAGGCTATCACTCCTACTACGATGAGTTAGGTTAAAGAATAGACTTATTGCCTAAAGTGCCTTTGGTACCTGTTGCAGTAATTAATATTGTGTTTGGTTTGATCCGAACAAAATTTTTGCAATTTGCAATATTGCAGTTGCGCAATTGTTAAAACAAAGATTTGTGCAAACGCTAAAGTGGGGCCATGGCACTTTTTCAAGTCACTTTATGGGACGCTACGAGGAAACGTGCCCTAATTGTCCCACGAAAATAGCCATTTATAGAACGAAATAATTAACAGCATTTCAGCGATTTCTATGCCGATTTCGGCCCATGTTATTTTAAGGGGCGTTCAGGTTTCTGGTGGGTCTATAAAACAGTAGATTTAGATTCTAGATTACATTTTTTGCTTAGGCTATGACTTAGGCTTAGGCTTAGGCTTAGGAACTCTAGCACATTTATAACATTTGATTTTCAAGATTTTTTAGGTAATTTTAAGCTCCACATGTGTAAAATCGTGTTTATCAACAAACGATATATGCTATATACAGTTATACTGGCCGTAAGACCAAAAAAAATTAACTTTAAAATACTGAGAGACTTCAAAACTTTGTTAAATTTTTCATTTTAAATGTTAAATTTTGAACAAATCTAAAGTTTATCTTGCTTAAAGCCCTATTCACACGTGCAAGTTTTTTGCAGCTAGAATTTGCACCTGCAAGTTTTGCGAAGTTGTTTTCGAAGAAAACATGCGTATGGAAGTTGCACCTGTAAAGAGGTCTTGCTGCCAATAATTGCACGTGTGAATAATACGGCGTAAATTTAACCGTTTGAGATTAACATTGCATGCATTCAACTTTAAGTTGGTTTCTAAGGGCGGTGCTGTACTTTTGATGATGTCCGGCACCGTATCACAATGCACGTGTATTGTCGTATGGCATAGCATATCAATTTGTAAACAAAACGCCGTACGAGAACTATAGCCGCCACCCTAAGTACCCATTTTACATTTTTGTATTTTTTAGCAAGTTAATACAACGCTGCAAAAAATAGTGAGTCAGATTGACTCTCTCCGAAATGAGCTGTACGGGACTACACAAACTGAGTCAACTTCGACTTCGCCAGAGTCAAGTTCGACTCACTGAGTAGCACATTTGAGACTCTGGCAGAGTCGCATTTGACTCAGTTTGTGTAGTCCCGAAAAGCCTATTTCGGAGATAGTCAATTTGACTCACCATTTTTGTTGCAGTGTCGATTAAACCTAGACGTAGCACGTTTTTTCTAAGATAGAATTAGCATTGAGATTTTGAAGCTATTGCTTAAAATGTTCACATATTTAGCTTAATAGTTTGTTTGAGCACATTTTTAAATACGGAACCTAACTCTTAAAGTAAAAAAGTTTTAAGATAAGGTTTATTCATTTTTTACGTTTTTTTCATTTGTCTACTATTGTTTTTAATAATATCTTTTTTGTGTTTCTTTTTTTATTTACTCATTTAGCACTTTTATACAAAAAATTTTAACGATTATAATCAAAAAGTTTTTGAACGAAATCAGGCATTGGTAAATTTAACAAAAACAGTTTATTTTGATTTATTGCGGGTTTTGTAAATATATTTTTTACTTAAAGTTAATTTTAGTTGCAAAGAGTCCGCTTTTATAGACAAACTTGATCGCTTATTGTATCTGAGAGATGAAATGGTTACAAATTTTAGTCTTGAAGCTAAAATATTTTGTTGCTAATTTAGCAAAAAAACATAATCTATTTTATAACCTTGACAGATTAGGCGTTTTTGTCATTTTCTTAAAAGATTGTTTTATAATGTTAACCTAATTTAAAACATTATTGATTGACTGTACTTATGTAACACTGTAATATACGAGAAAATTTTCGTACAACGCTGGTTATAAGAGAAAGTGATACCAAATTGTTTCAAGTATTAATAAAACAGCCGTTAACTAAAGCAACAAAATAGTTTTAGCCAGTAAAAACGTACAGACTGCATAGTATAAAGTGTGTAAATTGGCCTAAATATTCAATGATGCGTATCATGAAGTGCGTAAAATTAGTGCTAAGTTTTAAGACAAAAATTTAAAACATGAAAATTATTTTTCCTGGAAAAATTGTAGTATTTTGCGACTGATATGTGAGCGAGATAAAAACGAGACAATTCGGAGTTAAATTGTAAAACAATGTAAAAATGTAATAATTTTTGTCTTAATGACCGTATCAAATATTGATTGACAGCAATAAGGAATTATAGCAAAGTAGTGATAACGCTGACAGGGTTGGAACCGGCCCGGTTGTTTAGGGCCCAAGCGCATCACCGTCGATCCGGGTGTGGTCCGCATGCGCCTGGGCCCGGGAAATTTCATATTTTTGGAACACAAAACAAAACAGCAAACAAAAGGTATTGTGGTTGCAAATCAAGTACTTTTATCATACATGTCAATATGTCGTGAGAAAATATAAACAAAAATATATACGTTCCTATGCAACACGTCCAAGCGACACTTGTGAATGGGTTGATTTTACCAACAAACTCTGGTTACAGTGAGTTACCGGTTAACTATACATTACGGCGGTTCTTGACGCAAACTGAAGATAAGGTTTAATGATTTTTTTTGATGTCACCATTACCCTGAAATCAGTGTCGGAGCCAATTACAGAAGTTTGGCCAACCCATATATTCCACTAAAAGCAAACAGAATCAAACTCGATTTGAAAAAGTCCTGATGTTAAGCTATTTATACGGCCAATAAAGTTAGTAGGTAAATAATAATAAGGCTTAGGTTTTGGCAGATGGACCTGCTGCGATTTATTTCGGCCGGCGGCCCGGCCCAATTAAAATTACCAAACTTTTTACCAATGCCGATGCCTATTCCAATTTTAATACACGATGCTTAAAGAACTTATCGGATATTACGTTATATCAGTAAAAATGCGATGATTTATACAACTCCAGCCACCATAAACGATTATAATTTTATGACAACGGTTTCATTTCAATTAATTTTATCAAACGCAAACACGCAAGAAAAAGTTTCTCTGATCAGATGCACTGATATACGCCAGCAAGTGAAATTGATATCATTCTGACTTACTATTAAGTGGAAAAAGTATCAGCAAATAGATGGAAATTGTTCTACAGAATTCGATAGCGGTACTCACGACAAGTGCCGAGATGTTAGCTGTTGGGATGCCGATTAATCGGCACATTCCTAATTTTTATGGATGGTTTAAGACATTTTGCTAAATTTTAAAGTACATATTCAAGCAATGTTGCCGGCCAAACTTTTTGATGATTCCGACTAAGCGAAAGTTAACGAGAAATAATAAAATGTTATATCGCATTTTGACAATGAAATATTTAATGTGACTAAATTGACTGCATTTAAAAGTTATATAACAATATAATAATTAGTAACAAGTACGTATATACCAAAACACCTTTTATCAGGGATGTTTTGAGCAAAAGTTAAGTCCTATCCCACGTGTAATTTTTCTGCAACAAAAAATGTGCAAGTTTGGTTACAAAATAACTTTGAAGTTCACGCATCGGCAAATTATTTTCTGGAATTCATGCGATTAAATTAGATTTGCTCGTGTGACAGCCAGTTGCGAGTCGCTTGAATGTTTTGCAGCTGCATTATGATTGGCCAATCGGAAAATGTACTGCTGAGAGATGTCGAATTAATTCAAGCTTTTTGAATTAATACAAACATCTTGAATTAATTAGAATATCAAATTTCTGATTCATATAAATTCATGTCAGGTTTCAGAATGAGATAATGAAGTGTCCTTTCAAACGCTTTGAGCTGCAAGAAACTCGTGCAACTTACAGCTGCCGATTTTTTGCTGCAAAACCTTGCACGTGTGAATAGGGCTTCAATTAAGATGTAATGCAAAATTTTCGCATATTACTTGTGACTTAAACTTACAATTACTTTTAATTTTTCAGCATGCTGTCTACCTGGCGCTGCAGGACCGCCCGGCAAACCTGGCCGAAATGGTGCGCACGGTATTCCCGGAATGCACGGCATCCCTGGATTCCCAGGCCGGCCATCTGCCGTCTGCGTTGAGCCAACACCACCACCATGCAATCCTTGTCCACCAGGACCTCCTGGACCACCAGGACCACCTGGAGCTAAAGGTATTTTGATATTTGATGCTTATTTTTTTAAATTTTAAAAGTTAAAATTCTCTATGACAGGTTTTTGAGAAATGTAATACGAGACGAAAAACTAATTAATATCGTTTCGGAACGAAAAAAAATTTCCAACGTGTAACCTTTCCAAACACATTTGACACAGTGTTTGTGATTTTAACTTGTTGAAAGTGTCTATTTAGATTTTGAATTAACGAGAAATTTGCCTTGATTTTAAACGTATGTTTAAACGTACGTTGAATATGTCCAAATGAAGCTATGACCAGATTTACGATTCCCCGAAAACGGGTTGCGAGTCGCAAGAGTGACATTATAATAGGTATAATGGCGTAAAATGGATATTGAAAATACTTAGACAAACGTTTTGTCTTGCAAAAATATTACTTTTTTCAGGCGATGCTGGCCGCCCAGGAACTCCAGGCCGACCAGGCATCGATGGCCAACCTGGCCCACCAGGACCACAAGGTGCGATCGGTGAAGGCGGCCGACCTGGTCCAGGCGGTCTCCAAGGCGACCCAGGCCCGAATGCCCAAAGTACACCGGCGCCGCAAGGAGACCAAGGTTCGCCTGGAGCCTCCGGGCCACCAGGACCACCTGGGCCTGACGGACAGCCAGGTAGCAACGGAGACACCGGTCCACAAGGCCAGAAAGGCCCGCCAGGACAAGATGGTACTCCAGGTGACGCTGGCCAGCCTGGTCAACGAGGACCGCCTGGACCACCTGGACAACAAGGTCAACGTGGTGTATGTCCGAAATATTGTGCTTTGGATGGTGGTGTATTCTTCGAAGATGGTACACGACGTTAAAAATAGACAAAAAAAGTGTTTTGAAATTTGTGAAACAAACAAAATCGTGTTGCTGTTTGCAACGATTAATGCAATTTTTATTTTTCACAATACGATGTTGTTTGTTTGTATTAACACCAGTTTTGATGAGAAAACAATAACAATAACAGCCTGCGATATTTTACTATAAATAAATAAATAAATAAATAAATAGTTAGCAGTACAAACAAGTATACACAAACACAAAAATATATATTATTTTTGATGTTTGTCATAATATATTTTTATAGTTGCGGCGCACCTGTCATTTTTCAATTTAACTTTTGATAAAAACTAACTGAAATCTTACCATTTTTTTACTTAATTTCGTAAATTCGAACTAAATTCACATTTATATCTGTGTAATGTTCTTCATTCATCAGTTGTCAGTTTTTTTAGACTTTTAATTATTTTTTGTTTATGACATTTTTTCAGATAAATTAGAGAGGGTTTTGCTAGAAAGCAAAAAAAGTGTTAATTGCTCAACTATGGACTACACAGCTATTTTTGCAATTTTGCATACATATACGTTTTATGCGAAAACGGCATTTCTGCAATTTTGTTTTGTGGTTTAATATTTTAAATTTTTTGCTAGTAATAGAAAGTGTAGTAGTTGTCTGCTAGTATGTGTGCGTGATCGGTGTTTGATAGCTAAGAGTCCTTAGCTCTCTGTCTAATGTCTCTCTCTAAACCACAAAAGAACATAAACAAACCTAAAATTTGGTTAAGTTGAAAAAATGGTAAGTTTTTATGTCGAGCCAGTTTATTTCTCTAATTTCTCAGTTGTAGCGATTTGGTTAAATTCCTAAAATGAAACTTTTAAAAATTCGAAAATTAAGTAGAAAGTCAAGTTTAAAAATGTTCACCTGCTCGTGAGTAAGTACTTTTTTGCTCGCTTGGAAGCGAAAATACCAGTTCAAACCGGATGGACTCTGGACAAACTTGACAGTGTGTCTATTATATATAAGTACTTTTATGTATAAAATTATCCATTAATCTTATATTTCTGTGTTAGATTATTTTTTAAAATGAGAGACTTTTTCCATTTTGTGTTGTGAGTTAACCTTTGTTTCTTTCCATAAAATCATGAAATTAAATCCGTGTGAAGGGGCTCAATGCGCGTATATATAATTGGTTCAGCAACTACTGTTTTTTATTTCAAATTCACAAATTAATAGTTTATAATTATAGTAAAATCGTACTACAACCAAGCAGATTCATTGGTAGTGTATAAAAAACAGGATGCAAACGGATAGTAAAAATAACGCAAATAGAAACGGATAGCGATCAAAATAACGGAAACCGAAAATGGATATCATATGAACACGATAGTGTTCATATATATGATTCGCGCATCTCAAGCGCGTATTTTCAGTTTAGTTCGCATGTTGGTGCTCAAGTAATATCACACCTGTATCGTTTAAATTTTGTACACTGGTATCCTGGTACGTAGGGAATATTTGTGCCAAAGGATTTTGCAAACCAGTGAAAGTGCACGAAATTTCTCATTTTGGTTCAACACTTTTTACACGTTAGCTATGTAATTTTACGATTATAACTTTCACCACTTTATAGAGTTTACGGTTGGTTTCACCCCAACGGTTGGTTTCACCCCAACAGTTGGTTTCACCCCAACGGTTGGTTTCACCCCAACGGTTGGTTTTGCCCCAACGGTTGGTTTTGCCCCAACGGTTGGTTTCACCCCAACGGTTGGTTTCACCCCAACGGTTGGTTTTGCCCCAACGGTTGGTTTTGCCCCAACGGTTGGTTTCACCCCAACGGTTGGTTTTGCCCCAACGGTTGGTTTCAGCTCAACGGTTGGCTTCACCCCAACGGATGATTTCACCCAACGGATGGTTTCACCCCAACAGTCGGTTCCACCCCAACGGTTGGTTTCACCCCAACGGTTGGTCTCACCCCGACAGTCGGTTTCACCCCAACGGTTGGTTTCACCCCAACGGTTGGTTTCACCCCAACGGTTGGTGTCACCCCAACGGTTGGTTTTGCCCCAACGGTTGGTTTTGCCCCAACGGTTGGTTCCACCCCAACGATTGGTTTCACCACAACGGTTGGTTTTGCCCCAACGGTTGGTTTTGCCCCAACGGTTGGTTTCACCCCAACGGTTGGTTTTGCCCCAACGGTTGGTTTCAGCTCAACGGTTGGCTTCACCCCAACGGATGATTTCACCCCAACGGATGGTTTCACCCCAACAGTCGGTTCCACCCCAAAGGTTGGTTTCACCCCAACGGTTGGTCTCACCCCGACAGTCGGTTTCACCCCAACGGTTGGTTTCACTCCAACGGTTGGTTTTGCCCCAACGGTTGGTTTTGCCCCAACGGTTGGTTTTACCCCAACGGTTGGTTTCACCTCAACAGTTGGCTTCACCCGAACGGTTGGATTCACCTCAACGGGTTGTTTTACACCAACGGTTGGTTTCACCCCAACGGTTGGTTTCACCCCAACGGTTGGTTTCACCCCAACGGTTGGTTTTGCCCCAACGGTTGGTTTCACCCCAACGGTTGGTTTTGCCCCAACGGTTGGTTTCACCCCAACGGTTGGTTTTGCCCCAACGGTTGGTTTCACCCCAACGGTTGGTTTCACCCCAACGGTTGGTTTTGCCCCAACGGTTGGTTTTGCCCCAACGGTTGGTTTCACCCCAACGGTTGGTTTTGCCCCAACGGTTGATTTCAGCTCAACGGTTGGTTTCACCCCAACGGTTGGCTTCACCCCAACGGATGATTTCACCCCAACGGATGGTTTCACCCCAACAGTCGGTTCCACCCCAACGGTTGGTTTTACCCCAACGGTTGGTTTCACCCCAACGGTTGGTCTCACCCCGACAGTCGGTTTCACCCCAACGGTTGGTTTCACCCCAACGGTTGGTTTCACCCCAACGGTTGGTTTTGCCCCAACGGTTGGCTTCACCCCAACGGTTGGTTTCACCCCAACGGTTGGTTTCACCCCAACGGTTGGTTTCACCCCAACGGTTGGTTTCACCCCAACGGTCGGTTTCACCCCAACGATTGGTTTCACCCCAACGGTTGGTTTTGCCCCAACGGTTGGTTTTGCCCCAACGGTTGGTTTTGCCTCAACGGTTGGTTTCACCCCAACTGTTGGTTTCACCCCAACGGTTGGTTTTGCCCCAACGGTTGGTTTCACCCCAACGGTTGGTTTTGCCCCAACGGTTGATTTCAGCTCAACGGTTGGTTTCACCCCAACGGTTGGCTTCACCCCAACGGATGATTTCACCCAACGGATGGTTTCACCCCAACAGTCGGTTCCACCCCAACGGTTGGTTTTACCCCAACGGTTGGTTTCACCCCAACGGTTGGTCTCACCCCGACAGTCGGTTTCACCCCAACGGTTGGTTTCACCCCAACGGTTGGTTTCACCCCAACGGTTGGTTTCACCCCAACGGTTGGTTTCACCCCAACGGTTGGTTTTGCCCCAACGGTTGGTTTTGCCTCAACGGTTGGTTTCACCCCAGCTGTTGGTTTCACCCCAACGGTTGGTTTTGCCCCAACGGTTGGTTTTGCCCCAACGGTTGGTTTCACCCCAACGGTTGGTTTTGCCCCAACGGTTGGTTTTGCCTCAACGGTTGGTTTCACCCCAACTGTTGGTTTCACCCCAACGGTTGGTTTTGCCCCAACGGTTGGTTTCACCCCAACGATTGGTTTCACCCCAACGGTTGGTTTTACCCCAACGGTTGGTTTCACCTCAACGGTAGGTTTTGCCCCAACGGTTCATTTCACCCAGGGGCTCGTTTCACCTCAGCGGTTAATTTCACCCCAGCGGTTAATTTCACCTCAGCGGTTAATTTTGCCTCAGAGTTTGGTTTCAACCACACGGCTGGTTTCACCCCAACGGTTGGTTTCACCCCAACGGTTGGTTTCACCCCAACGGTTGGTTTCACCCCAACGGTCGGTTTCACCCCAACGGTTGGTTTCACCCCAACGGTTGGTTTTGCCCCAACGGTTGGTTTTGCCCCAACGGTTGGTTTCACCACAACGGTTGGTTTCACCCCAACGGTTGGTTTTGCCCCAACGGTTGGTTTTGCCCCAACGGTTGGTTTCACCCCAACGGTTGGTTTTGCCCCAACGGTTGATTTCAGCTCAACGGTTGGTTTCACCCCAACGGTTGGCTTCACCCCAACGGATGATTTCACCCAACGGATGGTTTCACCCCAACAGTCGGTTCCACCCCAACGGTTGGTTTTACCCCAACGGTTGGTTTCACCCCAACGGTTGGTCTCACCCCGACAGTCGGTTTCACCCCAACGGTTGGTTTCACCCCAACGGTTGGTTTCACCCCAACGGTTGGTTTCACCCCAACGGTTGGTTTCACCCCAACGGTTGGTTTTGCCCCAACGGTTGGTTTATCCACTACCGTTCGTTTCACCCCAACGGTTGGTTTCACCCCAACGGTTGGTTTCACCCCAACGGTTGGTTTTGCCCCAACGGTTGGTTTCACCCCAACGGTTGGTTTTGCCCCAACGGTTGGTTTTGCCTCAACGGTTGGTTTCACCCCAACTGTTGGTTTCACCCCAACGGTTGGTTTTGCCCCAACGGTTGGTTTCACCCCAACGATTGGTTTCACCCCAACGGTTGGTTTTACCCCAACGGTTGGTTTCACCTCAACGGTAGGTTTTGCCACAACGGTTCATTTCACCCAGGGGCTCGTTTCACCTCAGCGGTTAATTTCACCCCAGCGGTTAATTTCACCCCAGCGGTTAATTTTGCCTCAGAGTTTGGTTTCAACCACACGGCTGGTTTCACCTCAACGGTCGGTTTCAGCCCAAGGCTTGGTTTCACACAAACGGTTAGCTTCACCGCAACGGACGATGTCACCCCCATCGTTTGCTTCGTCCCAACTCTTGATTTCGTACAAATACTTTGATTAGGCGCTTGTTGCCATGACAATAGTTTCTTTCAACCAAGCTATCTATTTAAACTCAGTATTTAGTTTAATCAGTCCTCTCATTTTTCATAACCTGGATTGGTGGATTAATGCAGCAGCTTGGTAAAGCGGTTGAAACTAGAAAAAAATGCTCAGCACTTGAGCAAAAAGGGATATGTTTCATATTCCTATTAAAAGTATGGTAAACTAGATCAGCACATTCGCTTGATGTAACCTGGAAAAGTATTAAGAAACAATAGCGGCCAAAATCATGTTAATTATTAATTTTTCTGAAACATATTGCGGACAGCAAAATTTCTGTAATATTTTTTTGTAAGAAACAAATGCTTTTCTTGAATGCAAAGCGAAATTATTTCTAAAATGTGGACAGATTTAGCTTGGAATCCATGAATGTATATTGAAGTTCTCTACAAAACGTATTAAATTTACCTATGGCGTTGTATTACCATAGTTAATTGAATTTCATAAGATCATTGTGTGGCGACATAATGGCTGTTAGAGTTTTGATGACCAATTTTGCTAGATACTTTCTTAAACAGACGTCACAAAACGAATCGCAATTAATGCTTTAAAAAGGCTCCACTTATAAGTGACTTTTGAGTTTACTCCATTTTTTACCGTTGTGACATATTATATAAATGCGCATTTCCCACCCGAGTTATTTATCTGTTTCACTGCATAGTCACGACTATAGAAGCTTACAAATCGCACCGTATTCTGGCAACATCGATTAACTTGCAAAATCAAAGAGCGGTATACCTCAGCCATGTCTCTGCGACCCTAAGGAATTTCTGAAAATTCTTAACAAATCCTGTCAAAAACTTCAATGTTAGAAATAGATTTGCTGTCCGCAAGATGTTTCAGAAAAATTAATAATTAACATGATTTTGGCCGCTATTGTTTCTTAATACTTTTCCAGGTTACATCAAGCGAATGTGCTGATCTAGTTTACCATACTTTTAATAGGAATATGAAACATATCCCTTTTTGCTCAAGTGCTGAGCATTTTTTTCTAGTTGAATTATTAAAGCGAATACATTGAAATTTTTAAGATTTTGGATGAATTTCGCAATTTTTACTTCATTTCGAGCAATTGAAGCATATTTGTAATAAAAAATTGCCAGATACGTGATTTATAACCATTGTTGGACATACAAATAATGAAATTTCAGTTATTTCTATAACAGAAACTGATACCGATTTTTACCAGAACGGATATATCCGGTTACACCTTGGTATAAAATTAAAATAGCCTAAATAGTCGTACTGTAGTGACCCGAATAAGAGGGGGTAATAAGAGGGATCTCCATCTTGAGTCCCAATCATTAGGAGTCCGTATTCCTAATAAAAGTCCGTAACAGGATGAAGTTCCTAAACCCTGATTAGAGTTTATAAAGTATCAATTGTCCCGAATTGTAGTGCATAAATAACTCCAGGACCAAAAAGTTGAGTTGAAAACTTTAAACCGTACTTAAGTTTTGAAAATGCTTACATTTTTAAGTATAACCTTACATTATCGCTCAAGCTATTGATACAAAACAAACGTTTAATTCAACGGATAATTGCAGTACCGCATATATATAGCATCAGCAACGAAGGGTGACAGAGCGTGGGTTAAGAATAAATGAGTACGTAACCTAATATTGGGGGTATCCTCAGGAGAGGCCAAATAAATATAACTCCTTCCTTTTATTCGGGTATTTTTATGGTTAATCCCTACAACTGGACTGATAAAACCCCGATAATCGCTATAAGCTTCAAGCTTAGACTAAAAAATCTTTATCAACTGCAGCAAAGACGGCCTAACTATACAAAACACACCTAAGGATTTTTGTAGTAAGCGTTTCAGCGTTGTTTTTACAATACTAAAACGCAAAAATATGTATCAAACATACACTGCTGCTCAAGTGAAAAAACTGTATCATCTCGAACAAAATTACGTCTACAACTGTAAGATTAAGCGTTTTGTTTCTGCCTAAAGGCTGTTTAAACACACTATGCGTGAGATACTTGAAGTAAAAAGAAAATAGTCATTTTCCCACGTACAATTTAAACAACAAAACACCTACTTCGCTTTGTCCATGTTCCAGGTTTCGGTTTAACGCTTCCCAGCGTAACTCTAACCCAGTGCGTAACCGGTACTGCCGTTACCGGTAAACATCGGTGTCCGGTTTGGTTAGAAATATCAGTCAATATATAGAACAGAGGCGGAACAGTAAGCACATTATTTAATAAGCATAAAGCCTAAACTTAAGAATGAGCTCACATCTAAGCGTAAGTCTAAGCAAAAAAATTAGTCTAAGACCTATTCCAGCCCCACGGAATAACGTTCCGCCCAATGCCGAAAATTCCGCTGCTTCTACTCATTAGTTCCGCGCTTAACGCAGAAAACTCATTTTTGTAGTTTTGTGACACGTTTGTTACTATATAATTCACTTGAACATGATGCGGAACCTTCGGTGCCGATGACATTTAATTTCGTTTCGCTCGTAGGACTGTGATAGTTTGCATCCTTAAACCATCATATTGTGCTCGTTTAGTTGACGGACGCACCCGTCGAAAAACTTCGCGACCCTGCTCCTACCTTGAACCCACTAATCTGTTGCTAGCAGAGCTGTATGCCACCAGCGGGTAGTAACGCGGGTAGGGGTAAGAAAATTTTATGCGAATATCTCATGATATTCCAAAATTCTGCTAAATATCACTTATTTATGCAGGACGATGTAATTTGCGCGCACTTATGAAATGGTTAACAGTTAGATAATGTAACATTAAATGATAACGAATGTTTAAGCTTTTAAGTTTGTATTTCTGGTGAAAATTTCCCTAAATGCATTCCTACAAAAGATTCAAATTTCAAATTTTAATACCATATGACATTCTTAGGGACATTCAGGCTAGTTTATCACACCCTTGCAGACATTTTCAAACATATCATATGATATCGCCAGAATATATTTCGAATATCGTATGATATTGCAGTAAAAACAGTGAACGTCACATCAGGATAGCAGGCAATTCAATAACGTGAGCCCCGCATAACATCTATACGCTATAAAAATTCACAACTGTATTGAACACCGAAGAAAAAAGCGGCAGATATAGGCGGGTAGTGGGTAAATGGATTTTGCGGGGTTAAAGGCGGTTAACGGGTTAAGAAATTTTGCGCGGGTAAAAAAATAAAAATTCCGCTGGTAAAGCACAGCGCACGTTAAAAATCTCGACCCACTTACATCCCTAGTTGCTAGAACCCGTTGTGTGCATCATTTCATGTCCGGTAGTACTCCTAGGATATATTTGGGCCCTCAACAAAATTTGCTTCGGGCGCCATTGCGCAATTGCATTGGTAGAAAAATAAAACATCTTTGAAATTTTATACTTCAATATCCGTTTTCTATTTCCGTTACTTTGGTCGCTACATTCGTTTTAGTTTAGTTTAAGTCCGAAGCGCTCGTTTGCCGAACACCCCGGGTTTTATTAAAAGGATAAACCACATTTACATCAACGAAAGCAATTATATAAACCAAAGAAGGCAACAACATATTATCATAACATAACAAAGGTCCTTGAAAATTACCCATTATTCTACTCTGCTTGCAAGGATATTATTCAGAGCAAATATGTTAAAAAGCACACAAGAAACCTAGTTTCAAAACAAACTACAAATCAGGTACGCTGAGAAAAAGACATTCGAAAACCCAGCATGCTATCATTCTGTCGGGTTATTGTTCCAAAAACCTTAAAAAAACATTCTTCTTTTAGATACAGCTTAAGTTTGCACAAATTTCTATAAACATTTTCCTGAAAAACATCAACAACACAGACATTTTCATTGTTAAACTCGAGTTTACATCGAGCACTCCATATTGCCAATTGTGCATGTTGGACGATGAAATTAAAAGCTATTCTCTTTAATGGGTCGTGAATATTTCGTCCCAAAATTAAATCCGAAATCGTTATTTCATTTACTCCAGCTACCTGTTGCAAAACGGGAGTAATGAAAAAACTAATTTCTTGCGCCCGCAAACAATAAATAAACACATGAACATTATCCTCCCGCACTTCAATTCCATCCAAATAACAAAACGAACATATATTTGTCCCATCTGTAAAATGACTAGTGCGGTGATTAGTATACAATGACTTGTGTCTTAACCTAAAATGGACGTCTCGCGCAGAGCCGTCAACATATTTCGCTTTTGCCCATATCCATGATCGCTCGACAAAAATAGGTTCAACTCCTAGCTCGTCTCGCCAAAAAACATGTTTAGGATGCATGAGTCCCTTATACACAGCGTGTATCCACATTTTATACAATTTATTTGCCGACACTGTTTTTAAGGATAACTTTTCGCCAAAAAACCAACAAAAATTTCCATCCATTTTAAAAGATGACTCAATCATTGCAATCCGTATCTCTTTATATAACTCCGGTACATCAATGCGTCTCAGTTGACGTTTAGTCGAAAACTGAACTTGCCGAAAGAAATGTTCGAAACATCTCTTCCAACTCACAACTTCGGTACCTCTTAATATTCGAATATAAAACATTAAACGATTCACTTTCAGTCTGACAAAAATATTTGGGAAATTTATCCCGCCGTGACTAGGTTGTAAAAACAGGATATCCCTTCTAATAATACTAGCGGTGGACGGGTACCACAACCACTTATAAACCACATTGATAGTTTCCTTCACTAGTTGCTCAGGGGGTGTTACTAATTTTATCAAATAATTAAACATACACAAAAAATATATGTGAACAAGATGGATTTTTCCAAAAACAGAGATACCTCGGGGCGGTATTCGCTGTTCAAGACTTGCAATTGCTTCATAGCACTTTATCCAATTTTCAGGAACATCGAGTCCCTTTGAATCAAACCAAAAGCCATAAATTTTCACTCTTTCAACAATAAAGCGTGCATATTGATGGGGTACAAGTGCGTTCCTTAGATCGCCCATTAATAGTATCTGTGTTTTAGTTTCCTTTAGTCGGCTGCCAGAGGCCTTTTGAAATTTTTCAAAAACATCAAAAACCACACTTATATCTGAAATCCTACTTAGAAAAATATTAGTGTCGTCGGCAAACTTAGTCACTCGGGTGTTAATGCCGTATAGTGGTATCCCCGAAATTCTTGAAGTTATTCGAAGATAATGAGCTACCACTTCCGCTGTTATGACATATAATGACGGCGATAAGGGACACCCTTGTCGAATTCCACGGAAAACATGAAAAAATTCTGACTTAAAACCATTAACTATAACAGATGATCTTGTACATCCGGGTTTATAAATACATTTGATCATGTTTAAAAAGTTTTCGCCAAAATTCATGACCCTAAGTGTCTCAAAAATAAATGACCACTCCACCAAATCAAAAGCGGCTTTGTGATCAACTGATAGCAGCAACGCCTTTGCGTTGCTTTCATTGGCATAATGAATAACAGACATGACATGTGCAACACTGTCTTGGATAATTCTGTCGGGAACCGAGCTTGTCTGATCCGGGTGGACTAAAGATTTCATGACCGATTCTAATCTTTTTGCCAAAACTTTCGTAAAAATCTTATAATCTATATTCAGCAACGTAATTGGCCGCCAATTATCGCGACACGTTTTCCTTCCATTCCCTTTATATAATAGGGTAATAACACCATCATATGCGGAGAAATTGAGCTTAAAATCATCCAAGAACGCGTTATACATTTTACACAAAAATTCAGATAATATTCCACAAAACAGCCAATAGAATTCAACAGGAATACCATCGTATCCCGGCGTCTTTTTACCCTGCATAGATTTAATAGCGCTCGCTATTTCAACTGACGTAATGGGTCCCTCTAAAGTATTTTTTTCCACCTCACTCAACTTGGAAAGACCATTTTGTGCCAGAAAAAAAGTGAGATCTTCTCCGCTTATCCCTTCCGATCTGAATACGTTGGAATACTGCTCAGTAATTTCACCTAGAACTGCATCTGAGTCTGTTACTAACGTGCCATCAGACCTTTCGATCGAGCTTATATGCCTGGCTTCCCAGTTCTTACGTTGAAGAGACTTGACTGTTGCTAAAGAGGCGTTGTCATTTACCTCACTACCGTAGTACGTATTATGCCTGCAAGAAGCAATATAAAATGCATTCAATAATTCGATTTGATTTTTTAGCTTTTTAAGACCCGATCTGAGATTCGGATTGTTTGGATACTGTCCTATCAGCATTTGTACATTAATAACTTGGCTCTCTAATGATTTCCTCAACATGTCGCGTTCCTTAGCTTTATTTTTACCCAACTTTACAAAGAAGGTTTTAACATCAGCCTTAAATACTTCCCACATCATAGAAAACCCTGTGGAAATGTTCATTAAATGTTTGAGCCGCGTTAAAACAAAGGTCTGTACGCCGACTTCACCCAAAAGCATTGTATTCATCTTATAGTATCCTTTCCCTCTCTTTAAATTAGGTAAGCGAATCTTAACTCTAAACAACCTATGATCTGTCTTGTTCACTGAGCGAGCGGTACACAAAGCGCCCGGTTGTAAAAAAGCCGGCATATAAATCCGATCTATACGAGACTGACTTCCATGAATGTCTGAAAGAAAAGTAAAAAAGTCGTTTTTATTTGGATGTGTCTCCCTAAAAACATCAGATATCACCAACAGTTCCTTCAAACAATAAAGCTCTCTCAGGCCTTGCTGCTGATCATATGACGGCCGTGATCGGTCCAAAACCGGGTCCTCAACTAAGTTAAAATCACCCAACATAATAACACATTTATAATCAAACCAAAACGAATTTTGCACTTGTTGCATCAGCTGGTTGAAAAAAAACTACTCGCTGCTCGCCGTTCGCGGGAGCATAAATACCAATTAAGAAAAAAGAAAGAGAGCCAATACTAAAAGCAATCGTGACCGCCCTACCCTGAATATTAAAAATGTTTTCAATTTGACCAACAGGAGCTGTCCTATTTATAAGGACCGTTACCCCTGTTTTACTATTCTCCTCGCTTGCGAAACTGTGAAATATTTTAAAATTGCGTGAGAAAATTCTATCAAAAATCTCTGCATCCCAATTGTTTTTAAAATGTGTCTCTTGCAGACAAATCAAATCCAAATCTTTTATCCTTTCAAAAACTATCGACACTTTTCGAAAATGCTTAATGGATCTGCAATTTAAACTGGAAAAAGAAAAGAAATTTGGCAGATCCATATTGACTCTCTTTCATATCAATTTAAGGCATGTAAAACAAAAAAAAATGCACGTTCACATTGCAATGTTTGGCTTTTTGCCACTAATCACATCTGACTCTTCATACAACCGCTTAACACCTGTAACGCGAGAAAGTATATCAGACGATGTGCTTACTGTTCTCACCTTTCGTAACATAATGTGTTCTCGCACAAGAGTCTGACAGTCACCATTTAAGTTTAAACTGCCAGGACGCCAGGTAACTCTATTTTGAGCTCGATTATCAGAGTGTCCACGGCCGCAGCTCCAAGGCCCCGGCCCAGGTACAGTCTCAACCAATAGACCCTCTGTTGACAATAGTGTGCGCCCAATCACATCACATTGTTGTGCTCGTGCAAAACAAATCGTATAAATTAATTCGAAAACGATACACAAATAATGTAACGTTGTGCCCGGCCAAACTATCTGACTATGTAAAAATTTTATTGATTTAGGATCGTCTGTTCCCCAAACCTTCTCTTCGATATCTTTGCGACCACTGAATCTCGCCTTCCACACTGCGACAAATTTTTCAGGAGATGAGAAAGACTCGCCCCAAACAGATACTGGATTGTCAACATGGAAATTCGAAAGACGATAATTGCTTGGATGTTTCGAATCAAAAAATGTTTTAACGTCTTCACCCTCAGGGTGAAATGGCGGAGACATCGATCGTTTCAAATGCAAATATCTATACCAAGCAGAAAAATTGAGAAAAGATTTCCCGGATTCTGGCAGTTTAGTCAAATCCAGCTTTCCATTGATGACTAAAGCTAATGGTTCTCTCACAATAATATCATTGTTAATGCTGGACTGAATATTTTTGATTAACCCCATAATAAAGTTACTGATATCAAGAAACTGCTTGTTTGTATTTAACTTGCTGCGATCCTTGTCTATCCCGGCTTTCATTTGTTGCCGTTGTTGTTGTAATTGTTGTTGTTGTATTTGTTGTTTCTGTTGCTGCTGTTGTTGTGACTGTTGTTTGGGTTCTTGCTCTTCTTGTTGTTGTTTAGCTGAGTTCGTGTCCACTTCAGTGTTGTTCAAAGCAGGAAAATCAACACAATCTAATTGTTCATGTCCAAATTTATAACATGATTTGCAATACCGACCCATACCCGGGTACCATGCCCGAATTATAATATATCCGCGCCTAAAATGAGGATCGCACCATTGGAGCCGAGGAGGTATTTTATAGTCGCGGCGGATCTGGACTAAGAAACTTCGACCACTTGAGATGTATTCACTTCCTCGATGCTTGATGAAACGACCAGGTTGCAAGCACTGAATATTTTGAGCAGCTAAGAACGACTGTAGCGCTTTATCCGGAACTTCAAAGGGGACGCCATATAGATGTAAAGTTCGAACAATAAAAGGAGATTGCAATGTTGCGTCGCGAGGAATTTCTAGAATTACCTCCGAGTCCCCAATTTTAATTGATTTACCTGCTGCTATAGATGCAATGTCCTTGGATGGGAAAATAATTTTAACACTATTACTAAACTTCTCACCGCCCTGGACAGTGAAAACCTTATTAACAGCGTTCAGCACTTCTACGCACGTTAAGTTATTAAGACCATGATATTTAAGATTAGTTACATAGAGTGTTCTAGACCGTAATAAGTTCGCATAGTCCCCTTTTAATTCATTTGCATCATTATTACCCTCGACGTCGTAATCCTGATTGTGATCAATTGCTGCCGTGTCCATTGGGGTTTGTGGTTGATCAGTTAAGGTGGAAGTCTCCTCCGACAAAATACTGCCGCCTCCAGCAATACCAATGACATCGTGATCACTGGTTGTAGGCATTATTTAATATAAAAACTATGCTAATATACAAATTATCTATTAGGTAAAGGAGATTAGTTAGGATAATAAAAAAAAAAAGTTCGATATGTAAAATAAATATTTTATTTTTGTTCTCTATTTATTCTTTTTTATTTTTTTATTTTTTTTAAGTTTTAGTACTGTGTACCGAATGGAAGGGGAGGGAGAGGGCAGTGTAAAGTTATATATACTTCAAATACTTATTTGTTTTTTTTTTTCTTTTCTTGCCTCGTCACATCTCTTTATTATTTGTGTTTTCTCTTATAAAGTGTAGGATATGTGTCTGTGTTACTCTCTCAATCAATCTAAATTTTTTATTTTTTTTTTTTTATATTATTTTGTTTTGTTGTTTTTGGGGAGGGCGCTGGTTGGCAACGAATTTATCTTGTTTTTTTTTTTTATATGCGTGCGGGAATATATTAAATCGGGGGGTATACAAAAAAAAATATTACCAAACAAACATATCTTTTTGTATGCCTACGTCGGCAAACTTTTCTTTTTTTTTCTAATCTTTAGGAAAGAGGTAGATATTAATTTTCCTTTAACACAAAAAACCAAAATTTAAAATTATTATTCTCCCTTTTTATTTTTTTTTAATTTTTAAAGTTTTATTTCTATTAAATTAAAAAATAAATTTTCCAAATCCCAAAAATTTCCCTTTTCTTAATTTCATTTTTATTTATTAGGTAACTCGCTAAATTTATAATGCTAATATATTTTAATTCATATAAATTGTTTGAATTCAAATAGAAAATCAATACAATTGATAAGTACTTGCTCTAGTGAAAACTGATTTTATGCTGCATAGTAGTGTAGAACCAATACATCGGTATCGGTATTGTAATCGGTATTTTGGAAGAATACTGTTTCCGATACTTTCAATTTTGTATTGCACACATGAATTGCGTTAAATATATAATTGGAATGCGCAGCATTTAAAAATATGGCTGCAACAAATATTTTGTGAAAGATGCTGAATACGCATTTGCATCAACATGCGGACGTGGAAAATTGCTTGAAACACACTTTTGTTCGTTTCCTCTAAATTGTGCAAGAAATTCTTATAATGCAATTCCATCCCCAGTCAAAACTGCGGATCCGCAACTATAAGGTTTGCTTTGTAACTTATTCTTGTTTTCTTTTCGAAAACGAAAAACTAAGGCGGCCGGGCGTGGGCCTGAAAAATCTGGGCCGGTTCATACTATAATGAGAGCCCGCTGTGTTCGAGCGTCACGTTTTTGAAAGAGACTGCTTGCTTTGGGAACCTTATTAAATTAATGGTGTTAATTTTGCACGTCAAAATTTCTTCACATATTCTAAACCGAGTAATACATCGAGCAGTAAATCAAAACTGATATCTGTACTTTACGCGTAAACTTTGAGCTTAAATGAAAATCTAGGTTTAGAAAAAACCCACGCGAATGTAAAATCTAGGCACCTACTACGAATTAAATAAAAAGTGTCTATCATACCACTGGCGGATGCAGTGGGTGCCACTCCGGCCTGAACCACCGCAACTTGAATCAAGAGAAAGGTTTTGCATTAAGATTCAGCATTAAATTAGCGTTCGACTTCGCTCTCAAACAGTTTTCGACAGCTTGATGTTACGTCTACGTTTTGAAAAACGCGCCTTGGTAAAAATACACATAAAATTTCAATTTTTAGTTCCACCAGTAGGACTTGAACCCGCGACCCAAAAGCTGATAAAACGCCGTGGTATGTGAACATCATACCACTCAGCCACAGGTGCACTTGACCGGTGTTTTTGTTTACATTGTATATACTACATGTAAAATGGGCTGAAACTTTGAAAGCGCATATTTTTTTAACCAGCGGGCCTACAAGAATATAAATAACAGATTTGAAATCAGCTGCCTCAAATACGTCGGAAAATCACATAATCTTACAGTTTCTAGGGCGGTCGATCTACCGTACCTTCACCAAAACTAGCTATGTTATTACTAATTTGTAATCATATAAGCCAATGTTTTTCGTAATTGTCAACTCAACATGTTTCGCATAAATACGTACTAAACAATAGTATTTTCGTTAAATAAATAGCTTAACGTATATGGTTGAGGTAACTTATGCAGCACATAAGAAATTGGATTGTTACAATATACGACTCTGTAGAACACCTTGCGACAAGATTTTAATCCAAATACCAATGCGAAATTTTGCGGTTCCGATCTTATGAAAACGTTTACGTTTAATACTTCGACAAATTTTCTTTAAATATAGCGAATGAACACCGGTTCCCATGATCTTGAATGACATACGTTTGTATATATAATAGTAGAAATAATAGACTTTTGATAGAAACATAAGAGAGACGTGAACACTTTTGGAAGAAACATATAATAGTGACACTACCGTGTCCCTATGATTACTTCTGGTAACCAAAATATTCGCTTTTCGTTCTCGTTATTAATCACTAACAAGGTAACAACCGGTAGAAGCTGTCTGATTCGTGTGAACATATTCTCTAATGTGTATAGCATCTATCACCAGTCAGCAAGAGAGAGAGGCTTTCCAATTAACAAACTCCTGCAATTGTTGATGTCAAAATTTGCGCACAAAAAGTACAAATCAAAACGCAAAAAATGAACTAAATTTCGAAGACAACTTATTTTGCTGATTCAAACGTTACATGATTAAACACCAACTGATGATGTGCTAATTGAGAATACGGACTGTTCCAAAATCAAGCCGACTCCTGACCAATAAAAGGCGTTACACATGAGCCATTGTATCTTACAACCCTAACCTCTGCATCAGCATCGGAACAATTTCTTCGGCAGTTTTTACCGTTTGCACTGCAACAGTTACATAATTAGCAACTTTTAGTGAACTGACATTTTCTGTATCATTGTCATCGAAAATACTTGTCTGTACAGCAACATCCATACGTTTAGCCTTGACCAATCCACAAGCAGGGCATCCGCCAAGTTTCTTGCTTCCATTTCTTGGCAGCTCAGACTTGAAACTATCATCTTTAGCACTACTAAATCTTGTCCCAGTTTCCGGCGACAAACGTCTCTCAGTTACGCTATAACCCTGCAAATAGTGACCAAAATCCTTTTCGAGATAGTTAAACCCGGGCGGAAATGGGATTCCAAACGCATAATCAGCGCTTTTGTCATATCGACTCTGTATCCGTCGGCTATTTTCATCACTATTTTCGAATCGCCTTTGATATTTACCGCACGTACTCCCGGTGCTTAAAAAATTAAATTCACTAAAATCTTCAAAGCTACCGCCGGATCTACTATCATGCATCGGTGTTTCCGCCGCAGAACTAAATTCAATTTGATTTTCAGGAAATACGGAATCTAACGCAGCATCAATTTGTTGTCGTGATATCGCCAAGTTACGTTCTTCTACCATATTATACAATGTTGCTGTAACGCGATTTCGATTAGGAAATATTAATTTTGGCATTTTGGCGTTAATTTGCATATTTTTAAAGTCATCAACCCTGAAAATATTAAACCAAAAATAATTATTACAATTGTTCGGCGATCCAATAGAAATCGTCTATTTTGCCGGAGAACCAACCAAATTTTATCAACTACACTATTGTAATTTTCAGTTTACTGTCTACGAAAACTGAATGTTCAACAGATTATTTGAACTAAACGTGGTTGCATTCATTTTTTTGGTTCAGATTTTATGAAATTTAGGAAACAGTCGACGATATTTTGATTAGCAACAAAAATTTATCACCAGTCAAATTTTTCATTTACGCATAATTATTACCTCGAATATTGTGTCACTTGAAATAATTATAATTTTGCTCATAATTTTTCACATCCTTTCCGTGAAAAATATCCTGAGAGCTAAAACTATGAAATAGGCAGGGTTCAACCGGAATTCCCGTTCCGGCCGAAATTCCTGCACAAATTCAATACCTGTTGCTCAACCTGTTCGTGTATTTAAAGATGTAGGAACCGGAAGTTTTGCGGTTTTGTGTCAAATTGTGCACAATCATTTAAATATTCGACGTTTTGTCTTTGAAAACTTGTTCTTTCGAAATGAGTGTTTATGCAATTAGTTCAATCTTGTTAATAATGTACTGTTTCTGATGTGTTTTCACAAAACTTGACTCTGAAATAACTCAAAATTTGCTCAAGCCATTTTTTGGTAAAGTTTTCTCAAAAGTGCAACAGCACCCGAATAACAAAAAGAAGAAACAATACTCATAGGTCAACAATTTGAGTCTAAATCAATATGAGTCTATATTCTTAATTAGAGTCCGAATATACAAATCCAAAACTCGTATGAAAACATTTTGTGACCTCTTTTTGTTAAATTTGACAATAGATTCTGTGTGTTTTTCGCCAATGTAAAGCGTACCTGAACACTTCAGGATAATCTTGCAAAAATCTAAACAATCCGTATTCCGTTGGAGAATATGATTTTGACAGCAAACAATTGTTGTTTTCTGATGCCAGCATTTTCCAAAGCTGCAAAATATCAGCAAAGACAGCGTGTCTTGACTTTGAAATCGCTTCAACTTGACTGTACATCGTTCGGAATGTCTAAAACAACACAAAAAATAAGCGTTCAAATGTATACCATAATTAATACACAAGAATACTGGTTCACTTAATTTAAAATGATCCGTTAATTCGTTTGGAGGTTCGCTATTGTTCTTGGGGGACCCTTATTTACATAAGACACATCCCAAACTCGATTTCATAACGGTTTAGCATTTTTAAACTTTGAAAACAACTTATTGCACTTGAAACACAATTATTTAATTTTTTAGTATGATTGTAATTTATACACGTATAAAATAGCAATTTCATGTCGATCAGGCATGTATTGTCGTTGAATAACTCAGTAATTTTATCATTGAACATTACCCCACTTAACATTTTCCACCCATTTGCAAACCCGATCCCCGGTTAAAACTCTCTCCTAACACCGTTGAGACCTAGCAAACATCCAGTTATTTGTCGATGATGATATAAGTAAGCGCAGTAGGGATTGCGTTCCAAACACGATTCTAGAATGTAATTACTTGGCAAATGCATAAGTATAACATTTCTAGTTAAGATCACAAAACGCCAGCCATTATCAGCAGCATGCAACAGGAATTCCGATTTCGATTATAATTCCGATTCAAAACGAGTTCCGATTGCAATTCCTATTCCGATTGCACAATCAATCGGAATCGGAATTTTGAAATTTTAATTTAAATCCTCTATATTTGTTGTGATACATTTCATAAAAATTCTGTATCGTTTATATATTTGCTTTCTATAAAGTTAACATTGACATCAATTCTGCTGTGCTTTGGAAAAAGAACGTAACTCCACAATATGTCAATTTTTAGAAAAAGGCATTGCCGGGACCAAAATTTTACGCTGATTCTCGTGGTGGAGTCAATTGTAACGTATCTCCTAGCATTTGAGCACAGTAGTCGTATTACTGACAACAAAAAGGACGTAAGACTTATGTAAACCTGTCAGAAATGGCGTAACTCCTGCGATTTTTGGAGTTACGTCGTTTTTACCCAAATTACAATACAAGAACGATGTATATATTTCCATTACTAAGGATTTACGTCCTTTTTAATAAGTAGCTATCCGTTACACGTTTTTCGAGCTACTAAGTTGATTTTTTCACCAAATCTGACTGTGTTTTCCGCACAACGTTCGCATTAAAGTGATTTTTGATGACACATAAATTCTGATCACACAAATCAATATGAATTTTTAATGCAGAGTTTATATTTATCGTATTGCAACGATGAATTGCACAGACACTTTCGAAGTTTAGCGACAGATCAGTGTTTCGTTTTTTGATTTTGCAAAATCGATCTCGGTTACATAGCATTCGAAAATTATTTTTAAAATTCACTTGCTTTAGTTCCAGTTGTAGCTAGCTGTACGATTTAAATTTATCCAGAAACGTAACTAGAGGTAAGTCTAGCCCCCCTCCAATTTGCCTTAATACCAAAATTACGTCTGGTTTGACTCTCGCTTTGCTGGCATGTTTTTCATCTTTCAATGAACGCTGTTAAGGTCGAGTCAGCCGTTGTTTCCCAGTTGTCTAGACCCGTTCAACTAATAATCTGGCCGCGCACCCTGACAATTATGCGTATGTATTTACTGTGTTCTGTTAGCAATGTTTCTTAACGATTCACAGATTCCAGGTTAACTACATCACCGTTTAATTACATATGCATTTCAATGTGGGTGAGTACGTTTGGTCCAGATGGGGTAGGCATTATCATCCAGCCATTGTTTGCGACTCTGCAACAGCGCCAGCCAACTTTAACATTGCCAAAGACTGACTAGAAACCGTGCTAGACGATGTACTTAGTGTGGACCAGAAGTGGTAAGCGCTGAATCATTAAATTAAGTTTCGTCTTGATTATTTTACTACAGCACTTTTCATGCAACAATCCTAGTAAAGTATAGCTAATGAAATAGTTGAGCGTAACAGGACTCGCCCGAGTGCCAAAAATGAAACCGTAGGCAGATGCTGCAAGTGTCTATTTCAACAAACTATTACAATGAATATATAACATTGAATTTGGATAGAGATTAATCCAACTACGTATCTGCTGCGTGGCGCAAATTATGCACTGATACGTTTTTATTTCACCTTATGATTTGAGAGTTGATGTCGTATCTCATGCATAGATCATAGTAGTTTCTTTTGTCATCGCTTTCAGGTTTTTTATACCGTCATTCGACCACTGTCACAGTGATAACCCCAATTAAACCATTACTTGTTTTTTAAAATTTGGCTTTTTATATAAAATTCCAAACTTTGCTAAAACCATCTAGTTTTTCTGTATTACTATGTCCGAGCGCGGGAATTTTTATTGCGTTCAAATATTAACTTCTAGTAACTTTAAAGTTCACAATTACTATTTCAGCAACCTGCTTCAAGCAAGAATAAGAAGCAACAAGTGTACAACTGTCCGTTTGATGTCCAACGAAGGAGTTGTTTCTCAACCACATACGAGTACCACCCATAGCGTCATTCAACCACCGCCTTCGATCGATCCCCAACTACCTCCAATTAGTACGTTTTTACAACACACTGATTACGGTTTTCTATATCAACAACATTCTCCTAGTGTGTCAACGAATCTACCTAGCTCTGTCGAACAGTTCGAATCCAACACTACATGTCAACAAATATGTTCAATGCAGAATCATCTTTATTGGAACTATCATCAGTTCCAGTCCTCCATATTACCTAATCACACGTACCGGTATGCTTCTGCTCCGTTCATGATTATCGTCAATTTTGGAACAAATGAAGAAACATCCAATGCGGGACATTTGCAATTGTTGTTTTCTTCAATGTCAAAATCGTATTACACACGAAGAAAGACTGACTAACTATAATAGTTACTGGAATGCATCTGTCGACCAAAGACGCATGTTATTACGCGAGCTGGTAAAGCAACAACCTAAATCGTGCGAGCGTCGAAGTGAATCGGGCAACGTAGAAGAGATGGAAACAAAATATTCACGCAGAAACAATACGCTTATTTGGCAGCTTAAACAATCCGATGGAACAGTGTGTCAGATATGCAAAGTTTTCATCCTTTCCACACTCGGTTTTGGTAGCGATAAGGTGGTTTTTCTATGCTCATAGACTTGCTGATCCTAACAAAACGCCTCCAGTCGGAGACAGACGAGGAAAATCGGCTTGCAACACGAAGACGGATACGGAACCAATTCAAAAACACATATTGAGCTTCAACCCTTCAATCAGTCAGATGTGGCAAAATTTCAAACAAACAACTGGATTAAGTGTTGGTTACGAAATATATCGTAGAACTGTAAGCAACATGAACATTAGTTTTGCATCTCTCGGAAATGAAGAATGTAAAGAATGCAAGACGCACACAGTTCACGTGAAATGTATTGATGCAAAAGTACAACACGACGGTGTGTAGACTGCGACTGTTGTGCTTCAAACAGCAAGAACATCTCGAGGTGCATACGACTGAGACAAACTCTACAATCTAAGGAAGACACAATGATCGTCTCAGCAGACTTACAGAAAGTAATTATGCTGCTTCGTTTACCTGGAATCAAATCGTGTGTGTTCACTCCTAGAATTATTGCATACAACGAAACATTTGCACTCCTGCGTTGTCAGGTTTCACCAATTGGTCAACAGTCAGTTGCAGTAGTGTGGCACGAAGCTACAAGCGGTCGTCAAGCAGCTGACATTAACCTAATTGTTTAGTGTGATGATTTTCGTACATAGACCACAGTGCAAAACAATTTCGCGAGCCCCGACCATTGCTAAGCAAAATTTTGGTAGCACAATTTCAACGCAGAAGTCGTGTTCTATGGTATATGACAGCTTTGAATGATACAGTATACAAACAATTTTGATTTCTGAAGAAAAGTACTAAATTTGTTTTGCACAGAGTTCGAAGCGGACCCCGCGGAATAAAACAGGAGCGCAAAAGTGCAATTGCTAACAACTTGCTCAAATTCATGCGTACGGCAGCCAGACCATTTTGGCAAAATTTACCTGTCGCTACCCAAAAAATTCAGGCGAATCTGAAGAAGAAGATTATCTGTTTTAGAAAATTGCCAAAAAATACATCAATTTATCAACTGTGTATAGCAGCAAACTTGCTCAATCCAATGTAAAACGGACGTAACTCGTTTTTTATGGAGTTACGTCGTTTAAGTGTAAGTATTCTGAAATTTTACGTGCGCTTTTTTGGAGATACGTCATTTTTACTGGCATATGTATGCATATGTACATCGCAAAAAGGGAGTAACTCCAATATGCAAATGAGAAATGGCTATAATTGCTTAGCTAGCTCGTATAGCCACCTGAAATTTTGACATAAGCCGCGGGAATCCTTAAGCTAGCAGTATTTGCTAGCAAATGTTACAGCCACAGAAGCTAAAATCAAGTTATTTCAAAAACCGTAAAACTGGAGTTACATCATTTTTCTTAAGCACGGCAGAATTATTATTGATTGTAGTTTAGCTTTACAAAACTAAAAATCATCGCAAATTGTACACGCGACATTTTTGAAAATGACTGCTAGCCAACAGACACCCTAAATCAATATTATTATTATTATTATTTTTATTATTATTACTATTATTATTTGTTAATACAAATTATCCGTAGTCAAAAATTTTTTTCTAGTTTTCACTCCGATTCTAATTCCGCAGTAAATTTGATGTTTCGATTGTGATTCCAATATAATAAAGTTCCGCTTTTCACCCTAATTATCAGAATAATACAACAACAGTTATTTTACTTACATCCATAATCCAAGTAGGTTGTAACGATATTATTGTATTCTTAAGCTTCGTCGAATTCGGAGCCGGCGAAATATCAAAGACATGTTGTCGTTTTAACGCAAATTGCTTCAAATTAAACACATCATTGTCTGACTGCGTTTGAAATATATACTCTAAAACATCACAGCCCATATGTCGTTTAACTCCGATTACAACTTCACTAAGATTGACTTTCCATACGTTTGAAAATAATGAATTCTTTTGAATTGTCTTCAAATTGCGGTCGCATTCAATCATATACAAATATAGAATCATACTGCAAATATAATTAATTGCCGAATTTTCTTGTATTTCGTTGAATGATTGCCTAAAAATATCAAACAACATTGTAGCAAAAAGCAATATTAATCTAAACGTTGAACATCCACAATATGTACGTAATGTAAAAACTGTTTCAGCCAGTTAGAACACAACGAAAGTATGGTCGGAACGCAGTTATTAGCATGCAGAATTAGCAGAAATAAAATTGCAATCACAGATCAAATTACGTGTAATTGCGATTGCGTTTCAAAACTATTTGTTTGTTGAACGCAATCGCCAGCGATCGCAGCTTTAACTGTTTGCCATTTACTGTGATTAAAATAAGCATCTTCAACTGCGATTTCGCAGTATGTATTTATTTTGTTACACTTTGTAACTGATTTTTCTTTGCGGGCGACCTGATAGTAGTAACCAAAACACTCGACAGTGTTGTCTCATTTCAACTAGCGATCGAAATCGCTTTTACAATCGATTAAAATTTAACATCAACACATCGTGGTTTAGAGTCCAAAATTTTTTACCGCAGTAATTGGAAAAATGACTAAAATGGTGTTTGCAAGCATGAGTTTAACAAACGTGGAATCGCGATCAGAGTCACGAATTCGATCCGCACTCTCAATTGCACTTCTGTCCATGACTATTTATAGTTATGATAGTTTGACAAACATTTAAACAAAAGTAAAAAATAAACAAAACTAAAAGAAACAAAAATAATATAAAAAGAGTAATATTGAATTCGACTTACTTTGATAACAATTTAGCGTCGTTTTTGTTCGTTGTTACAGTATTGTTGTTTTTATTGGGCACCTTATTTTGTTGAGCACAATAATGTTGAGCATTGAGATCTTCACGAGGCTGCGCAGCGTTTTTATCTGAACCTGTGTCCGGTTTCGCACCTTTTTGTTTTTTCGATTTCTTAAACAAATAAATTCACAATCGTTAAAATTAAATACCTAAAACTGTCACGGTTAATTAAGTGCAATTTTATTACAAGCCGTGGTTTTGACTCACGACAATATGGCTCGTTACTTGAGCGCAGTTATAATTTTGCAAACTTTTTTATAACTTGCGACTGCAGTCGTAATTGAATAGTATTAAATGTACGATTATTCCTAACCGCAACTAATTCGCCAGTATATAAAATTTCAAAAACGCACATACACAACGTATATTCGTAATTGTTTCGTACTTAATTCTGTCCGTGAGTATACAACTCCGGATTCTGGAATGCTACATAGATATTGTAAAACCATATTCACACGTGCAAGTTTCATCTGCGAGATCTTGCAGCAGCAAATTGCACACATAACTTGCATTTTTGCATCAGGCAATGAGAAAACGGATGCTATTAACTCAGAGAACTTGCATGGTTATTTACACAAATTCCTAGCTATGATTTTTAATGAATTCTTTGCAGCTGCAAGCTTTTCGAACGGGATTTTAGACAAAACTTGCAAGTGCAACTTGCAGCTTCAAGCTCTCGCTGCAAAAACTTGCACGTGTGAATAGATTTTTACTCGCATTAAATCCTCTGATTAGCAAACTAAAACTACCCACACTATAAGTGCTTCCTCAACTGCAAAACTTTTTATTTTATATTCCGACCATGTGATGTGTTTTGGATCTAATAAGTTTACCTTTGTTTCAGTTGTTCTCAGTATTGTCGTGAACAGCATGCGTATGTATAAGGTTATACTTCAGTTGCTAACGACGACCAATAAAATGTTTATTGCACATGTTTAAAAAAATTAATACAACATTTTTAATGCAACACAAATAATATTAAATGATATTCATACTTTCGTTTTTGTCTTCGCAGTTTGGCTTCCAGTTCCCGGCGAAGGGTATTTTATTTCAATCGCAGCAGACACCGAACTTGAATTTGTGTTCGCAATTCTGTAAAAAATAAATAACAAAGTTTATAACAAGAAAAATTACAAAATTCACGTAACTTCTGTTGCGAACAACAATTAATATTGTGATATGTTGTAATTTTTTGGTCACAAACAGCTCTGTTGTTAGACTTTATCTACCAACCAATGACAACAGAACCGTAATATGGTCGCATTCCAAATGACATAGAAGCAAAGTCACAGACTGCATTTAAGTGCAATCGTAGTCGCAGTCACGTATCAAACTCTGGCCCTGACTGCGATCAATCGTTTTTGAACGGACTCACTCGCGAACGCGATTTTAGCTGTTCGCGGTTACTTCGGCCATAATAGCGATTGCATAGTATAAAATTTTAAAACGGCGCCATACGATCAGTATAGCGTAACCCGTACCAGTTTACAGCTTATAACCACTGAGCTACGCAACTATGCACACTTTTCGCTCCATTGTTTTTTCAACTTAAAAACTTAAATTGTGTTTTAAACAGACTTACCCTGAACTAAAACTGTTTTCAGCGTCGACTGGTGCTGGTAATCCGTAAATATTCGATAAAGTTCCTTGAAGAATTCCGTCTTTGGCGGACAGCTACAAACAACTCAAAATAAAACATTTTCGGTAACATTTGAAATTCTTGTAAAACATTATGAAGACTATTTTTACGGAATCGTGCAACATTTAAAAATAAATACCCGGATCCGGATTTTTCTGAACGAAAAGCCCGGACCCGGACCCGGAATTTTTAAGAATGCAAACCCGGATCCGGAATTTTTAAGAATGCAAACCCGGACCCGGTCCCGGATTTGTTTTAAGAACAAACCCGGGCCCGGAATTTTTATTACTTAAAAACTAAACATGATCCTAATTTTTTAAAGATAGGAAAGAATTTCTGTCTCCATCTATTTCTAACAGCTCAGTATTTAAAATATTAATGGGCAGTATGCAATGCGAAGTGACTAATGTCATTCACAAAAATTTATTTCAAATAAATCATAAAACAATGCACTATCCTTGCTATGGATGTGCCGATACCAAAGATTTTCCCGGTGCCGATATCGATTATTTTGAAGATATACCAATACCTATTCCAAGTTTAATACACAATGTTTAAAGAACAGATAGGATATATTACAACTTCAACGACCCAAGTCCTAACAACTATAAAAGATCGTAATTTTATAGAATGATGCCTTTAATTAATTTTTTTCAAGGACAAACACATGAGAAGTAACAGTTTCCCTAAATTTAAGTTTAACCAAAGAGTTTCCAGATACTACGCAGCACAACAATCGGATCATATTCCATTCAGAGCTTCAGCCTAGGTAATGGGTCATCCACGTTATAATGCTCGCGTAGCCCGTTTGTACAGGGGCAACCATACATCACATGGATATATAAAAAATTTTATTCGCATCTGTTTGTCGCATTGCTTCCAAATGAATTTATGTTTATACATAGTTGAAGGACTGTTTGACTAGCTACGATATTACATTAAACAATTTTGGGTGAGTGATAGAAACCTGACCTAAGTCAGTTGACTTATGTGTTTCGCGAAGCTAAAGCAAGAGCCTAATATAGCATTTTTCACAGGTTCCTGGACTTTGAAGCAATCGTTAACCAAGCAATCTTTGATTTGTCAATTTACTGACTTAAAATGAGACATGTCATGTCTCTGTATCCCGACTATTCCAACCGTTCCTAATTGAGCATTCGTAATTGTAACCCAAGTATATCTGCTCACGTTAACTTACTCAACAAAGGTGAAACCTGTTGACCAACTTTTTCCTTCTGTAGCTTGCTTTTACATACGACATGCAATAGTTGTGTTAAGAGACATGTTGGGTGTGTTTTGTTTCTAATGTATACGTCAGTGTTTCACACAGTTAGTGTTGGCTGTGCAAAATCTATTTTTGGTACGATACAGTTACTATTCAGAATGTAGGCATGGGATATTAATAAAATCACTAAGCTAATTTTGTTCCGGTTATTTTGTCCGGGTATTTTTGCAATACCCGGACCCGGAATAATTTGTTAACCCGGACCCGGAATAATTTGTTAACCCGGACCCGGAAGCGAAATTTATTGAAGCGAAAACCCGGACCCGGATCCGGAATTTTTCGGCAAAAATACCCACAATAACCGGAATACCCGGACCCGAAATGCATCTTGAATAAATTGCAACTGCAAGTCCTTCGAATATATTGAAAAACAAAAATTGCAGTTGAAAGTTCAGCTACAATGAAATATTCGTGCGTGACAATGCTTACCTATGTATATTGATAGACTTTTAGTCGTATCTCCAAGAGTCCATGATACATAACAAGCGTGTGCAACTGAGTACATTCTGTGTACAAATACAAAATAATGTACCCAGCTCACGTTGCATTTTTTGGTCGACTCCTTCTTATTTGGGAGGAAGGGGTCGTTGAAACGACGCAATATTGATTGTCATTCTGTCTTACGGGGGATGGAAAAAATGCAACGAGCGCTGGTACATTAAGTGCCACACAAATTTTAAGAAGTTGCACACTTCTTGTCTAGAGTCATTATCGACTCTTGCTAAGTCTGATTGAGATTTTGTTAACTACACGGCAAAAGCTGCTACACAAACTGAACCACAAACTCACTAAAATTGATTTGAACGGCACACAAACGAATTCACACGTCGATGGGTTCCATACAAAACAGCCATCATACGAAAAATTGAGGTATTGATAAAACGATATATCAGGCAATACCGTATACTGGATAGAAGGTACTTTCGCCCTACAACAAAATATAATTTCAATCTGATCAAGAGTCGATAATGACTCTGGACAACAAGTGTGCAACTTTAGAAATATTCCGTAGTACTAAATGTACCACCTCGAGTTACGATTTGCCTGAACTCCACCAACCCCCCTCAGTTTGGGGGAGTCGATCACGCTAAGCTATAATGTCGTATTTTGTTGATAAAATCCATAAACTATAAAGCAGGGCCATTTTCTATTGCTATGAGCATATCTTATGTTTACATTACATCTACTGCGCAACTTACCGCCCCCCTCATAAACAATGAGAATCGTTAACACTGCAACGCGCACTGCTGGGTACATTCCTTTGCGGAAAGTTGACATTATCCACACTTGATATTATAATCAAGAGCGGATACTGTTCTTGTACAAGAGTATGCAACTGGACGCATTCTGTGTACCTCACCGCATTATTAGGGTAGTGTAAATTTCACACGACAAATGGAAACAACATGTTTACTGTGTATTTTACTCTGTAATTTATATTCCCACGTTAGTCGTATGTACATATTACACAGACGGTAAATAAATTCTATTGTTTTTGGCCCAATTTAGCGACAGACAACTCAAAATACATGTTTTTCAACTTACAAATATGCGTTATAAAGATGTCTTTCTTTGACAACAGCTACACCACGATCCATGAAATAGTCGATAGCAATGTGAAAAATAGCAGTACATTCAGTTTCTACAGTAACTAATCCGCCAAAAAGCTTTTTGTCTGAAAAAACGTTCAATAAAATATATTAAAACATAACACAATACAAACACAAAGCAGAGTGCAACCGGAATTCCGAATTCAAAACGAGTTCCGATTCGGATTACGATTCCATAATGATCCGGGTTCGGAATTTTGACGTTGTAATTTTAATCCTACTTGTTGTGATATGTTACATAAAAATTCTGTTGAGCTAACGTATATATATCAACTTTTGAAAATTTTAGCCTGCCAACACTCCCTGAATCAGTATATTTGTTAATACAAATTAGCCGTATAGTCACAAATTTTGTAGTTCCAACTCCGGTATAAATTTGCTGTTCCCATTCCGATACAATTCAGTTCCGCTTTAAACCCTGGCTTTAATCAAGTTACCACACAATTAAGTACAATCGCGGTCGCGTTCCAAACCGCGGCTCTGATCGCGATTGCTCGTTTGCTGGTCACAATTGCTACAGCGTTTTTCATTCTGTCTGTGACTACAACCAATCTCAATAAGCTTTTCCAATTACATATGTGCTCACTACATACAGTCACGGACAGAATTAAGTGCGGCCGTGTCTCAAACCGCGGCTCTGATCGCGATCCCACGTTTCTCGAACGCAATCGCTCGCAAATGCGATTTGAACTCGTGGCAATTAATGCGACTATAACCGCGATCGCAACTGCGATTGCTTGTATTAACTTTTCAATGGTTTGTAAACGCGCTTACAACCGCGGTTTGAGACGCGAATGCGATCGTGTCTCTATACGCGACATGGCCGCGAGCAAACAACCGCGATTGTAAAATCGGGAGCACAAACGCAACCGTGATGACTTCACGCTTAAGTCTGTCCGTGACTGTACTCATAATACACTCAACTAAACGTACTACAAATCGAGATAAACCTTATTTTAATATATTTGCACTATCCAATTAAAAAGAGTCAAACAGCGAATCTTAAGCCCTATTCACACGTGCAAGTTTTTGCTGCGAGAACTTACAGCTGCAAATTACACTTGCAAGTTTTGACAAAAATCCCGTTCGAAAAAATTGCAGCTGTGCATAATCCATTAAAAATCATAGCTAAAAATTTTGTTTACATCTCTGAATAACCATGTAAGTTCACTGAATTTATTGCAACCGCTTTCTTATTGGCTGATAAAAAAATGCAAATTCTGCATGCAATTGTGCAGCTGCAAGTTATCGCAGCAAAAACTTGCACGTGTAAAAGGGCTTAAAGTTAAATCCAAACTGCAGTTAAAATCGGACTCAACCCTGTTCTCTATAAACCAGTCAGCGTGTGACCAATAATATTTTTACTGCAATTAAGTTTACCGGATACCACATTTTAAAATATATTTATTGTGGACTCTTCCGAAGATTTGAATCGCGCAATACAAATAAACATGTAATAACATCAAAACCATAAATTCAAACATAAAATATACTTACAAATTGCTGATTTGAGTTGGTTTTTAAAAGAATCCGTTACAACAACGCACTGTTTATCTGTGACTTCATCGTTTTGATCAAATGACATAATGCAAGTCACGTTTGAGCCGGATATTTGAAAAATTTGACTTAAATTTGTCGAAATAAAATTCTAAAACATAAAAAAATTACTATTAATATTAAAATGCGACACGTTTCTAATTTACATTTACCTCTGCCACACGTCAGACTGATTACGGTTGTGCTACACTTTACAGTGAACGAGATTCTGGTGGCTCGCGCTAAATATAGCGCAGTTGTTACACCTGTTTGTCATATTTTATGATGATGAACATGAACTGGCGGTCTATGCATTACATTAGGCACCTGTCACCAGGAATTTGCGGCCTTGGTCGAAAACCGAGATCGATACTCAACTACCGAGACCGAGATTCAACTAGCGAGACCGAAACTTCGGTGTCTCGGACTCGACAAATTTTAGAACGTTACGAGAAATGAAAATAATTTTCTGATCAAATGTTGACAACGTTATCGCATTCGCGTCTCAAACCGCGGTTGTAAGCGCTTTTCGTACCTGTGTGTTGTTCTTGCCTAATCAATTGTATGCATAGTATTTGCTAATTTGACCATTTTTTCCAAAACCGGCTAACGGGAGGATAACGGAAAATACCCCATGTTTCACCCAGCAACATTTTTCGCTAACAAAGCTTACAGATTTCATATGTAGCAACTGATATTTGCCATTGGGAGTTCTGAGTAGACACCCTGCTTAGAAAGTTCGAGTTTTACTTACCTTTAATTTCGAGGGATTTCCACCGACAAATTCTCTTATATAAGCATCGGTACTAAACACACCAAATAGACATTCTATTCTAAAAAATAATAATACAAGTACAATATAATCAGATACAGTATGATTTATGTGCGCATTCTCAAATGTTATAGCACTCCATGTCTTAGTCAGGGTGTAACCGGGAATTCCGGTCCCAGCATTTTTTCGTTTTCCGGTTCCGGTTCCAGTAACTTTTCACCGTAATTGAAAGTTCCGGTACTAAATTCTGGTCGGTAGAAATTAAGATATTTTACTAAAAAAATGACGATAAAAATTAACTAGATTTCATTAGTATAGTGTATAAAGTTTCACAATCGCCGAAAATAAATCATCGAAAGTATATTTCGCTTCCGTGGATTATGAAAGTCTAAAATATAGCAGATAAAGTGAATGTCTATCTCCAACTAGGGTTATTTCAGATTTCACCAATAATAATGCAAAAAAGAAAATTAAAATGAATTTTTCGATGGTTCCCAGTTTCCGTAACCTTTTCAAATCCCCGGTTCCGGTAAATTGTAATTGTTTTTGAGCCCAAGCTAACAAGAATCTGAACACATGATATTTTGATCACTAGAAAATATGTAAACGAAAACCAATCACTGATTTAGGTTGTTTTAAAGACTTATTCCACGCACGCCCGATTTATACAAGCTTATCACTAGTGTTCATCGACCAAAATAAACCAAGAAACATGTCGCAATCAAATAACCACCGATGTATGTAAGCCTAAATTTCATAAAACGTTTACAATTACAGTACGAGAACCGGCCGTTTAAGTATACCTACAAGTTTTGACAGATTTTGTGAAATCGTCAAAACAACAGACCTCAAACCAACAATGTGCATTCAGAGTGTATATTCAAAACGTCACGGCAGTATTCTCAAATGTGTATAGCACCAATATTGCAGTTGTAGGTGTGACACGTTTTGCATCTTGTGAACCAGTAAATGAGGTGCTTCGAAATAGTTTTCCACATTTCAACACTGTGCTACGTATTTTATAGGGTTCAACCGGAATTCCTCTTACGGTCGCAATTCCTGCAAAAATTCAATTCCTGTTCATGTTCCTGTATTCAAAAATGCAAGAACCGGAATTTTTAATGGTTTTATGGCAAATGAATAATAGTGTAAATATTTTGTGTATTAAAGAATTGTTATTTCGACATGAGTGTTTTCCTATACTTCAATTTTTGTTAAACTGTTTCTGTTGTGTTTCCGCAACACTTGATAATGATACAGCTGAAAATTCGTTTAAGCCATTTTT
Source organism: Enoplolaimus lenunculus (assembly GCA_030248215.1). Lineage (NCBI taxonomy): Eukaryota > Metazoa > Nematoda > Enoplea > Enoplida > Thoracostomopsidae > Enoplolaimus > Enoplolaimus lenunculus. The sequence goes on along the minus strand of JASANG010000980.1, from coordinate 2,178 downwards.
CAGTTTTTTTCAAAACGTTCAACAGTACTTCGGTAATGAAAATTATTTCAAACAGTTTTACCATTCGTTTGTTTGAAAACCTACCACAGACTGTCCATAGCTGCCATACGTCGTTCCACCGAAAAAAATATGCAAAATTTCCGTCGCAAAATATGCTTCACTGATAGAACACAATTTTCAGCTCAACGCCTATTCAACGGCCTTTGAAACTCAACTTACGAAAGAGTTCGCGTCTTTTTCTTCTTAAAAAATTCAAACATTTTCTCTCGAGCAACATATAATTTGGCAACCTCCGGTGACGGCTCCATGGCAGACGTTAAACCAATTTGTACTACGATATGGTCAATGTATACACCAGGGCCGTAACAGTAATATAGGCATACTCCTAAAACCCACCCATGTAAACATTAGGGGCGGAACGTTTTTCTGCGATACTCCAATAGAGTAAACATATAAGCTTTAGACTTTTTGTTTAGGCATAAACTCATTCATACGATTAAGAATATGCTTATACTACTGTTACGGCCCTGCTCTATACATTGGTGCGAAAACCTAACAATAACCGCGTACGTAAGCCAAAGCAAACAAGTTTAGTCAAAAGGTCAAGTTTACTCTATTGCACGCCCGCGGAAAAACGCACCGCTCCTGATTTATACATGGGTTGGTCTACGATATTTACAAATTCAACAGTATATAAAATTTCCAAAACGCAAACACACAACGTATATTCGGAATTGTTTCGTACTTAATTCTGTCCGTGACTATAAAACTCCGGATTCTGGAATGCTACATAGATATTGTAAAGCCATATTCACACATGCAAGTTTCATCTGCGAGACCTTGCAGCTGCAAATTGCACACATAACTTGCATTTTTGCACCTGGCAATGAGAAAGCGGCTACCATTAACTTAGAGAACTTAAATGGTTATTTACACAAATTCCTAGCTATGATTTTTATGAATTATTTGCCGCTGCAAGCTTTTCGAATGGGATTTTAGACAAAACTTGCAAGTGCAACTTGCAGCAGCAAGCTCTCGCTGCAAAAACTTGCACGTGTGAATAGGTTTTTACTTGCATAAAATCCTCTGATTAGCAAACTAAAACTACCCACACTATAAGTGCTTCCTCAACTGCAAAACTCTTTTTATTTTATATTCCGATCATGTGATGTGTTTTGGATCTAATAAGTTTACCTTTGTCCCAGTTGTTCTCAGGATTGTCGTGAACAGCATGCGTATGCATAAGGTTATACTTCAGTTGCTAACTACGACCAATAAAATGTTTATTGTACATGTTTATAAAAATTAATACAACATTTTTAATGCAACACAAACTATATTAAATGATATTCATACTTTCGTTTTTGTCTTCGCAGTTTGGCTTCCAGTTCCCGGCGAAGGGTTTGATTTCAATCTTAGCAGACACCGAGCTTAAATTTGTGTTCGCAAATCTGTAAAAAATAAATAACAAAGTTTATAACAAGAAAAATAAAAGGTAATGTAGTCCCACGTTACCGCTGGTTCGGCTTGCACTAAAATGTCCGCACCTGTTTCAGCATTTAAGACAAAGTTAAAATCGAAAATTAGGACAAAATTCGCGTAAAACTTCTGTTGTGAACAACAATTAATATTGTGATATGTTGTAATTATTTGGTCACAAACAGTTCTGTTGTTAGACTTGATCTACCAACCAATGATAAAGGAACCGTAATATGGTCGCATTCCGAATGAGATAGAAGCAGAGTCACAGACTGCATTTAAGTGTAATCGTAGTCGCAGTCACGTATCAAACTCTGGCCCTGACTGCGATCAATCGTTTTTGAACGGACCCACTCGCGAACGCGATTTTAGCTGTTCGCGGTTACTTCAACCATAATAGCGATTGCTTAGTATAAAATTTTCCAAATACCAAATACTTGTCTGCAAACCGTTTCCGACACAAAATCGCTAAGAACCACAGCTACAAAATTCAAAAATTCAACTTTCAAATTCTAGTATCATATGATATTCAACAGGACAATTTGGGTATGTTACCTCAGGTATGCAGACATTTGAAAATATGTCATATGATATTCGCAGACCAAACCTCGAATATCATATGATACTAAAGAACAAATGGTGATCCACACATGATAATAGCAGACAAATACGAATTTTTGAATACACTATGGGGTTTAT